>JABWIB010015061.1:0-12507 GCA_016617825.1 Platyplectrum ornatum
CACTGTATGCCCTGCACATAGCCTCTCACTGTATACCCTGCACATAGCCTCTCACTGTATGCCTATACGGCCTATGCCTAGGGCCGCCCCTGGGCAGGGGTGACTATTTGCTGCCAGACATCTTCAGGCTCTGCTGCAGTCACTACAGTCTTTTCTATGTACTTGTAGTACCAGGGCTTCCGCCTTGTGGCACAAACCTGATACATCCAATAAATCAACATGATTGGCTGATTATTCTCCGTATGCAATCTTTTTATCTCAATATATTAAATACATTTTGGGACCTTGTCCACCAGTATTGTGAGCTATAAAGCCATTCTTCCTATTGGTGTTAAGAACCCACAGAATTTGAATTAGGATGCCCTTGGATATAAAGAAATAAAACATATGCTATTGACCTTTACTGACATATTGATGTGCCTCAAGCAAATGGTTACAATGGTAGAATTACCTTGCTTGTGCAATAACAGCAGCTTCTATTCATATGAGCTAAAACTCATTTTATTAATTGTCATTGACAGTTTATAGTCTGATATTGTCTGTCACACTACATGAAAATGTATATAATATTTAGATTTATGTATCTATCTATTCCTTTTGAAAACATGAATGCAGCCATTAAGTGAATGGTTATTATGGGGCTAAATAATAAGGGAAGAATATAGTTCTTTGAGCCAGAGAACTTTTGTGAAATATCTGGGCTATAAAGTATTTATTTATTGGCTTGGAAAAATAGAGTTAAATCCGAAAAGTTTTTAATGTTGTCTGGGGTATGAAATGAATTACTATCTACTATACAAAAACATGCATCATTGTAGTCTCAAATTGTATTATAACGAATGGAAATGATAAAGAATACATGTAGACTGGACTTCCGGTGGACGGTGCACCTGGGAGGTGTACCACATTTTAGTTTGGCTCCTGCGACTGCGGCTATCATTTACCTGCATCAGGGGCATAATTTGCTAAATCGACACTGGACACTAGACATTCTTTCAACACCATTTTCGTAATCCTTTATTACTGACCTTACACACCCTCTTATAGGACAGCCTCTCACTGCAACTGACCAGATAATATTGCACTTCACTAGCTACTACACTGCCCTGTATCAAGGGATAGAGGTGGATGGTACAGTATTATCCAGGATACATTCTTGCCTGGGACTAGATTGCCTAGACTCTCTCAGGATCAAAGAGAGCCCTTAGATACGGGTATATAAAATTTTATCCCTCATAGTTTCCCACTTTATTGGATCTCTTAAGCCATATGCACCATTTTAATCTTCATTTCCTAGAATTTAATGAGGCATACACAACTCTTATCCGAAAACCCCTAAAATCCCTTAATTACTTGATTCATATCGGCCCTTTTCCTTAACATTGATTTAAATATTTTGCCCAACATCATGGCAAATTGCTTCCAAAGCATCCTTCCCCAATTACTCACCTGTCATCAGTACATACTCAGAGGGTCTCTGACACTGAATTATATTTTAAGCTAAAAACTTTTATTGTGGACCACAGAAGTATGTGAAAATCCTATTTATAATGGGCAACAGTGTCCTGCCAGCTATTAATTGTATTTAATTACTATTTGCCAATGGAATAAAAAAAAACCTAAATGTAACATAAATATATCCCTAATGTTCATTTAGTGTCCCCTTATTCTGAGTGCTTTATCACTTTTATGTGATGAATACCCGTTATGAAGAATACATATGCATGATAGGTTGGAGGACACAGGAGGGCACAGTGTCTTCTCACAGATGACAGACTTCTATCAAGTCTATTCATTAACCTTTCAAGGGACAAAGTCCCAATGCAGCATGCAATTACCTTCAGTGTCTCATATCCTTGCATCTGTCCTCAGGTCACCAGCTGCTCATTTGAAGTAATGATTTGTTTCATACTCTATTCACTGACTGCAGCTTAACCTGTTTAAACCTGTAAAGACAATTTAAATTGCAGTAGCATTCAATGACTTCTCATTTCCCATTAGCCTACATCTTAAAAAAGTGAAAAGTGGATTCCCCTGTTGTACTCATCTACACATATTGGACCAGTTATGAGTATGTAACATTTTTTGTCATTTTGCATGTTTTTTGCATGTGCAAAAATAAAGGACTGGAGATTATAACGTTGCACAAAGTACATTCTGAACATATTTACATCATTTACTCATTTTTCTTATATATATTATTACAGAATTTCTGATGTTATAGATCAGGGATACCGACTTTTAGTTTCACCCTCCAAGGAGAAACCAAGAGTTGGCTTGGGGTAGTGGCGGAAAACCACCCCCTGAACGGAAAACCCATACAATTTTCCATACAACCCATACTTATTAATATGTTCATAACTGACCCTTGATTAAGTAATGATAATGTTGTAACATCTCTTCAATGCTCTCCAATGCTGGATCTCTAATGCATCCTAATAATCACACATGTAATGGGATTTGGTTCCATGACTGCTCTATACAACATTTTGAGGCGTATTGAATGTGTCCAAGTTGCCTGCTGCGAAGCGTCTACCTTGATTTAGGAGCAATATTGTCTAAAGTGTCATCCAGACCTTCATTTGGAATTTCAAGAGAAATAACCTGGCGTTCTTATTAATAGGGAGGATAGGGAGGTGTGATCTGACCACACAGTCAGGAGGACAGTATATGTTTACTACCTATATTATACTCTACTCTGCTTAAAAAATAAAATACACAATAGTTATGATTTTTCTACACACCGATGGACTTATCGCAGGGATGACAGCAGCAACCCCAAAGGTGGCAACATAATGACCTGTCACACATCACTTTGACAATGAGGCCGCCACCACTCATTAGAACATAGGCTTGCCTATTTGCTTTGATGCAGTGCGGGATAGATTGCAATACACTCAATTTAATTAAGAATCTGTTCCATATTCCAGGACATAGTGTAAAAGACAGTCTCACTAAGATAATACATTGCATTATAACTACTCCTGCTTGTAGCTTCTGATTTTCGGCAGGCAAATACTACCCTAAGTTTTTTACCCATGTACATGGAAATTTTTGGATGTACTGTATGGTCTAAAGAGGTAAATAGAAACGGTAAATGGATACTAGAAATTAAATGAATGCCTTCTTGCATATTGTTAGTGCCTTACAATTTTAACAATCAATAAGAATGACTGGGTGGTGACAGACAGAATGGATGGGGAAGAATGCATTGACCGCAAGTGTAGTGACTGTTGATCTCCCCTGCACCAGTGGAAGCTTCAATGGTTTGTTTACTTGAATGTTGTCTGTTCAATTTGCCATCAATTTTAGTAAAATTTTAGTCAATATTGCCACTTAGTACCTTTATCGCCTGGAAGAGAAAGCATGATCCTTCATGACTTTGTTATGTTTAAAAGCTCCATCTACCCAATAAAGTTGTTTAATCACAATGGATTGGATCCTGGTGCATGATGCAATACATTCTGTACAGCGAGGGATCCACCCATCTATATTACGCTAAGTGGGGATCATTTAAATGAATCAAACAGGGCAGGGTCACAGACCATTGATCCACACAATTGAGATAAGGCAGGGGTCTATCGGTGTAAACTGGTAGACCCCTGCCTTTTTCCAACAGGGAAAGGGGAGTGACAGGGAGTTCATTGCTGTACAGGCGTCCAGGAACATGGTTCTGCTCCGATTTTCCTGACACCAACATAGTACATTTTGAATTGTAATAACTTTGTAATCAACATCTTAATTCTTGATTTTGACCCTACTGAAAAATATTTTCTTAGTATGACTTTTTTTCTTAGTATGATAAAAAAAACGTGAGGACATAGATAAAGGGTTAGAGGTTGAATACTGTGCAGCATTTTTGTTATTCATATTTTTCAATTTTATATATTATACGTTATAAATATTCTCTGTAGATAATCTGGTTTTGTGATTAATAGCCCACATACGCAGTTATGCTTGCATGGTGATGAATGACAAGCGTGCTTGCAATCTGTCTCTAATTTGAATTCAGGTATTCCTATCTAGTTTTCAAAATGTTCTTATTTCCCTTTTGTCTTATTTGTGGCTTCCTGGGCTTTATTTTGCATTTTCGCTTTTTGCTGTGAGTATATTATGTCATTGGTCATGCTAGCATGCTCTTATCTCTTGGTGCACATTGCAAGATAGTTACATTGTTCAATAAAAAAGCAAGGTATTATTAGTACATAATTTTCATTTATCAGACATTTGGCAACGAGGCTCATTAAAATCTTAATTAGTAAGATTCTTTTAATACCAGTGTATTACTCCACATTTTCTGTCATGGAAACACTGAGAACATTGCAAGGAATTCTGGAAATTTTATTCATTCTGGCTTCTCCCATTACATTTATAGCAAGCCCTTCTGTTAATATCACCTGAAGCATTTGAGTGGGCTCTGGAAAGTATGACAGTTTCATCTCAGCTATCGTCATCTGATGCCTGCCACCTTCGACGTTGACGTCTTATGCGTTACAGTTCCTGCTAATAAGATTCCTGGCTATTACCATGCCAGCATGCGCCATATCTGTCTTAATGAGCCGCCTTTCACACTTTGTCTTGGGAAATAAAACAGAGTTTTATATACATTGAGAGTATTCCAATATATTCCGCACTGTAGTGTGGCAAATAGACAAGCCTTTGTTCTAATGAGTGGTGGAGGCCACATTGTCAAAGTGATGTTTGACAGGTCATTATGTTGCCACCTTTGGTGTTCTTGCTGTCATTCTTTAGGTCTTGTTGAATTAAGTCCATCAGTGAGTAGAAAAATCAGCATAATACAGTGTAAATGTTTTACTTGCAGAAAAACAAGTGTGTACATAGTACATCATGGAAATATATCATATTCATACAAAGAGGTCAAGGGCAGCTTCTCATAGGAAATAGTAACTTGCCCCTCCTGCGGTACTGCGCTGTTTCTAGCCATTCACCAATCAGGCTTCTGACTGGTTGACGGTTTGTAGGTAGAAGAGAATAACTATCAGCAGTCTGACTGTCTACTGTCTGGCTGCCGGGTAGGTAGGTTCACACTGCTCCCTTGGCTGCTCTGATTGTATTTAATCCATAATCAGAGCAACTGAGATCTTTCCTACCTCTCAGCTGGACCGAAAAAGCCCAAAGTCAGTGCCCCCCAAAAGCTACAGGGGCAATGGCCTGGGTGGCACATGTCCCCCTGCCCCCTGGCCTAGCTCTCCCCTGATGTAGGTATACAGCAATACCAGTTGTCATTTACAGCTATGGTAGTCTAGAGTGAGTAGAGTACCCACTAAATAGTGCAGATATATACCTCTGCCCTCCTGTCAAGTCTGTGTGGTCGTTTTTGTTTTACTTCTAATTTACTTATGCATACATCAGTATTGGTACTTATTCACCACTAGCTTTTCAAAATCCCACAGACAACAACTTAATGTAAGCTGTCTGAATTTCAAAGCAGTCTCATTTCAAAAATACTAATTAATGAATTAGTAAGTACGCCGAAATATCTCTCTTTTGGCAACGTACCCATTTACTATAGCAAATAGTATTCTCTTCAATGTTCTGCACTTGAGGTAGAGAGGGGTATGCCTTGATCTACAAGGAAAAAATTTAGTTTATAAGGGAGGTGTTAGTATTGGGCTATGGGGAGGAGATGGAGTGTAGAAGGGGTGAGTTAGGTTTGGGCTGTGGGTAGGGGGTTTATCAGAAAAGGGGAAGGTTAGGATTCTGGGAGGGAACGGAGAGTAAAAGGGTAAGGTTAAGGTTAGACTGCAGGGAGCTGAGGGTTAGTGTTAGGTTAGGTTAGTGATTGCTTGCTAACCATCAGGACCATCTCCACTGGTTGCACATTTTTGTTTTCAAATCTTGATGTTTAGAAGTGGGCTCCACTATGTTTCGGAGAAGTATTAGAAAGGTCCATATATTTGGTACAATTTTCTATATGCTGTTTACATTGTAGGAGTTTCTACACAGCCCATTATTCTATTATCCAAACTTTACTTCCATTTGTACCATTTTTTTAGGTTGGATTCTCCTACGATTTTATCATTTTATCAGTGTAACTTGCACATTTAATTGGCACAATGTATTCTTCCTTGTGCAATGTCCTTGCTTGGAGCAGGTTGACGATGATATAGTCTGGTGGGTGCTAATGTTTTGGGTAGGATGGATTGACGCTCTAGTCTTCTAACGTAAAACATCTGCTGTTACAGATACATCTATTTTGAACCCTGCTATATTATCTAATTTTGACTACAATAAGCCAATGTTTGGAAATACACAATTCCTCAGCTTTGCACAGATATTTTTACCATTTGCCCTTATTTTTATAACATTATGTCTCAATTCATTTGTTGCATACATAGCTCATATGTATGATAAATTAGTAATAGAGAAGCTACCATAGGGGCATTTATAGCTTTCCCTTCTCTTTCCCTTCTTTCTGTGTGTGCAGTTGAATACTCTTTCTATTTTTGGTACTGACGTTAAAGCTAGCATTAACTATCACTTGTCATACAATATGTACACTGTACGTCAGGTCTCTCAGGATATTGTTTGTTATCATTTAATATCCATGCCTCTGAACCCTAATATTCCCTGACATTTACTTTTACAGCAAAGACTTTGGCTTATCTACTATGCAAACAAATACAGCTTTGGAAGAGCTTATATATGGATGCACTGTGCTATAGCTTTCCTCTGGCCTGTAATTCTATGCCTATGATACAGTAATGATATCGTCATAGTTTTTTTTGCTATCTTTTCCAACTCAATGCCATAATGCTATTGGGTGTTCACCATGGTTGTCAACTCCCTTTCAGGAGAAACCAAAAGCCGGCATCATGGGGGTGGGGCAGAGGGCTTGATTTATGCAAATCATGACCGAAGTTCCAATCTCTGGACAGCAAATACTTTTACTATGGGTCATCATGTCTTGGCCCCCATAGTACCGATTGGGGCTGAAGACAATGATTTACATTGTATCACTGCCTTAAGCCCAGGACCCTGGAGATTTGCAGACTCTCCCAGGATACAGGGAGAAATGCCACCCTGGTGTTCACAAATCTCTAGTCACAAATCTGACTAATAAGTATTGCAAAAGTATTATTCTATTTAGCAAGACACTATTCCTGCCTGAGTACTTGAGGAGTGACATGAGGAGGACCATTAGGACTGATCTGCACTGGGTGGATTTTCTTATTACATTACATTGCTAATAAAATAAAATGTTAATAAAAATGTTACTAAAAAGGTTAATAAAAAGTACATATACATCCACACGATCACATTATTTACACTTACAATAGCCGTGCATAGTGCCACAGCCGGGACTATGTCGACTTTTTATGAATGAATGACTGTGTCTATAGAAGCGTAGCCTCTTCATTTACAGCTTAAACTCCAGATGCCCCTTTTTCCTGCGTATGATTCAAAGGTGAATGTTTCTGATGAAACCTCTGAATCCCCCGGACTGTGCGGCCTCAGCAGTCACACTGGCACATTGGCTCTGAATGGATTTGCAGGATTTCACTGTTATAAAAAAAACTTGTCCACATGAAGTGACATTTTTTTCTATTCAGGTAGCATATACAGGGTAAATGTGCACAAAAAAAGCCAAATGGTGCTCCTTTCCTTGTGAGCCCTATTGTGTGCCCATATAGCATTTTACTACCATATATGGGATACCACCATACTCGGGAGAAATTGTGTAACAGATTATGTGGTGTTTTTCTACCATTAGCTTAATGCTTAACTATTCTACAAAACATCAGTGGGGTCAAAATGCTCACTACACTCATAGATGAGTTCCTTGAGGGGTNTAGTTTACAAAATGGTATCACTTATTGGGGGGGTTTATTGTACTGATACAAAATTAGCTCTGCAAATGTAACATGGTCACAAAAACCATCCCAGCAAAGTCTGCGCTAGAAAAGCCAAATTATGCTCCCTCTTTTCTGAGCTCTACTGTGTACCCATATAGCATTTTACAACCATATATGGGATATTTCTTAAATCTTTAGAATCAGGGGATTACATTTTAAGTTTTGTCTCATGGGTAACATCTGTCCTGGTTAACAGTGATACAGATTAAAATGGATTAACATGTAAATTTTGCTAAAAAGGAAAATTTTAAAATTTTACCCTCACTTTGCGTTAATTCCCGTTAGACACCTGAAGGGTTAACAAACTTCCAAAATGCTGTTTTGGATACTTTAAGGGGTGCAGTTTTTTAAATGGGGGTCATTTATGGGGGTGTCTATCACGCAGGCCGCTGAAAGCAACATCAAAAGTGAACTGGTCCCTGAATTTTTGAAACATTCAAATTTTCTTGAAAATGGGAAAAATTCCTACTAAGTTTATGAGCCGCCTACCGCCCTAAAAAAGTCACATTTATTAACTATTTTATGTGATATGACTATCTGTCTTACAGGCAGAAAATTTAACATTTTCCAAATTGCTTTTGTTTTTTACGCAATTTCCGCATTTTTAACAAATAAATACAGACTGTATCAACCAAAATGTACCACTAACTTAAAGTACAATGTGTCACGAAAAAACAATCTCACAATCAGTTGAATAAGTAAAAGCATTAAAAAGTTATTACCACATAAAGTGACACATGTCAGATTTGAAAAATAGGGCTGCGTCTTAAAGGGTTAAGAGTTCTATCCTCTGTTATCATGTTATATCTTTTGTCTGCATAAATGACTTTGACAGCAAAAATCAATATTTACTAGTCAATTTCTCTTCGCATTAATATATTTAAGAACAGAATATGCACTTTACTTTCTATCGCTTAACAAAAAAGTTGAAGGCACAGTTATTTGGGACTCTTTATTTTCAAATTGCTACATCTTCTTTTCATATTATGCAATTCAGGATTTGTAAATATTTTCTACCATACTAGTCAAAAAGGAAAGTATTAGAACACAGGATAGCTGACTGTCACACACTATCAGAGACTGTCTGATGATTCTATTGCTGCAAGTATTAGAATTGTAATAGAGCAATTTTATTGTTAATGAGGTAGATGCCAGGTGATGGAGGGGGCGAAACCAGGTTTTAAACAAGTCAAGGTTACACTCTATAGAAAGGCAAGGAATGGGATATATCTGACTTCTGGATAACTGGATTAAATTATTTTTAAATTATTCATAGGAAACCTATTACATTTTTATTACGGTAATGGTAGCAATAGGCACATACTAATAGTGCAGGTAGTTGATTTATTCTGAAGGAAATGGCTCAGAGTTGTTTTTATAGTGACAGATTTTGCATCTAATTACCATGGATATTTATTCTTGTGTTATGAACCATTTATCTATAGTACCAGATGGGCTGAAATTTCTTCATCATTTAGTGTCACTATAACTGCACAGAAAATAAACTATAGTGTTAAACTTTCTTGAACTTCCTCTAGGAGTATCCCAACTTTATTTGATCCAAATAAATACAGGGTAGTTTTTAGGGACGGGAGCGCTATCCAAAGCTCTTTAAAGCAGACGCTTTAGGAATCAGCTGTAGCAAGCACTACAGGGGATATTTCCCTGGTCCTCCTTGGCTGCGATCTATGACTCTCAATGTGAATAACATATCCTCTTACCTTGGGATGTGCGCCTTTTGACTGTTCACACTGTGAGCCATATAGTATTGAAACAGCGCGGTATACAAATAAAATATGTTTATCTTGCTGTACTTGGTGTTACAATGGTAGCCACATGTGTGTGAGCCTGAATGATTCTGACTTGAATGTACACCCAATGGTATAGTACAACTCTACACCAACCATATGGCTTTTCATGCCTGAAAGTAACTCAGTGCTCTGGTTTAGTGTTTGGAGAAGAGTTCACAGGGAGAGGGAAGGATTGGACAAATGTAATCAATAACAATAAAATTCCTGCAATTGTACCCAATCCAGACTGTAATAATTTGTTTATTTAGGAAATTAAGACAATCCAATGGCAAGGTTTGGCTGATTTCAGATTAGATAGGTAGCTCAGTGTTTATAAATCTATGAAATTGGGAATGGGTCTGGTCTTTAGTAAGTTGTCTTTCCTCTTACTGTCTTCTCTTTCAATCCATATATTGGCATTCTGCTGAGTTTCCCCTTACACTGCCTTCCTTTCGTTACATTTTCTGGCTCCTGTCATTTTTTGCTTTTGCTGTTATCTGTCTTACCTTGTTTTCAAGGGGTTAGCTAGGGACTTAACTTCCTCCCTTAGGGATCCTCTGAACTATTTGTTTCCTCTGCGGTGTCAGGGGTGATGCAAGTCTTGCTGCCAGGTGATAATGAATGTGGCATTCACTTTCCTTGAGATTGTGAAAAAAAATCAGTGGTGTTCCTTGTTCATATAACCAAAGAAAAAGAAAGAAAGAAACTTACCTGATCAGTGGGAGCTGCAGTCAATGAAGAGCAGGCAGCTTCGTAGGAAGTCAAAGTTTTGGCACATGCGCAGTAACATAATTAAATATTATTTTTCCAACAACGTACTACGAAGTCTGTGATAATCTCTCAGACCATGGCGGGACCTTGCAAGAGAAGTGAGCTTTAGTAAATTTTATGAATGATGCAGCCAAGCTCCCTGTAAGGAAAAGACCGCTTGGATAAATATTTTTATAATATAAAAACTAAAGGTCTTCTCCCAGGACACCCCATTGCACGTTCGATATGATGGTCCACATCTTGATTGCAACCCGGGCCACTATTGCTCAAAATTAAATCACCAGTCAATCCCCCTGTCCAAGGTGAAGTTCTGTCATGACATGGAGACGTCCGATGTACCCTACTCCATTCAACCAAATTCTTCAATTGTAAAGTGGCTCCCCTGGTCTGATTCCAACTTGCTGAAATGAACTATGGACCAACTAGGGCGCTATATGTCATGCTGATGGTAGCCTGAGTGTCCTTTTTTCCTCTTTTTTCCTCCTTTTCTTCCTTCTTTTTCCTTTCTTGTTCGGCAAAGCTAATCAGTCAGCTCAAAACGGAGGAGGGAAATCAATTNAGTTCATAAATTCAGTTCATTTCGTTTCTTCTCACCCATGATAGAGGTAAAGGCTTGATGATACAGTAGCAGATGCCAGGGAAGGGGAGGGGGTGGATGGGAGTTTCGTGAGCATATCATGGTGAGTGTTTTTGGAAAATCCTGTTGTGTCTGCCCACTATAGCATTTGCAGTTATGGAAAAGCTTGTTAATAGTGGTTCTGAAAATTTGTTTTCTCTCCATATCCGTGAGGTAAGTTTGCCTCCCCTAATACATCCAGGAATGTTGTTCTAATCTACCAATGCAAGACATGCAGTGAGGAAAATCTCCCTGCTAAAGACTACAATGTCTCAGTGCCACAGATGGTACAGCAAGTGCATCCACATTATCACGCTGCACCCCCATTACCATATCTACAGAGTTTTTTTTTTATAATGATGTCAGTATAGTGTTAAATACACACCTGGGCAGAATGGATAGGCCATGTGGCTCTTATCTGTCATTGCTTTCTATGTTTCTATGTCCTGTCTTTATATTTATATATATATATGCCCCATGTTGGAATTTCTTGATTGAGCACAAAACGCATGTTGGCTGTGGGGTTGACAGGGACTGCATGAAATTTGAAGGGCCCATGTAATTCTTAGACCTCTTTCCTCTTATTTCAGGTTTTCGTATGACTTTAGCATATTAAGGTAATTACTCTACCCTGCTGTCAGTGCTGACAGGAGATGAATTGCTGGACCTAGAGGCATTCATTAAAGTGCTTCGCTCACATGATAGGAAGCATTTTTCTTCATTTTATTTTTAACACTCCTCCCCTTCCATATATTAAACATCTGATTAATCCATAAAATCACAAAAGAAACTTCCATTTTTAAACTTGTTGTTTTTATTATTATATTTATTGTATTGGATATACTTAGTTTTTTTTATGTTTTTGATTGTGTTTTCTGCTATATTGGTTTGTATACATGCATTGCCATCGCAACCTGCCACTTACACACTGTACTTCTACAGCTGTGATCCACCCACCAGACGGCCCTCTCTCTTTCTCTGTACCCCTGATCCTGACAGCGCCAACAGGTATGTTTTTCCCCAACCCTACACACAATCCTAACCCTCCTCTTCCATTGCCCTTACCTGCCCTCTCAATGCATCTTTCTCTGTGTATAATACATCCCATCCCTGCAGCCGGACCCTAACCATACCCTTCAATGATCCTTTTCTTCCCAGCAGCCCATCCCTAACATCCCTTCTACTTTTTATTTCCTCTCTGCAGCCTAAAGATAACCCTCCCCTCCTATGATCTTCTTTTCCCTGCATGCTAGCCATAACCTTTCTCTGCTGTGCTCCCCACGTAAGCTCTGTCCTCTCCCCATAACCTAAACCTAACCTAAAGCTACCCTTTTTGTGCATGTGTACACTCATCTTCATTGGGGATGTGTATGAGGGGCCATTCAATTCAAAATTACAGCTTTATGGCTATCATATATGGCAAAAAATTGCTTTATGGCTATAAGACACAGCA
>JABWIB010015073.1:2500-10895 GCA_016617825.1 Platyplectrum ornatum
TCTGTTTCCTTATAGCTGACAAAAAGAACATCTATAGAGGAAGTAGAATATCTGCTACCACCAAGCATTTTCCTGCATGATAAAATCATTTAACTAATCACACAGGCTTGTGAAGATTACTTGGTTTCATTTTTATGACTTTCTGATATTTTTAATTCATTTCAAATTAATCAAAATTAAAGAACGGTGGGAGTTTTGAATTAGTACTAACAGCATCCTACTCTCAATACAGGGCTTTTCACTAAAAACCCAAATATGGTGTGATTCAGGATCGTGTACAATACAAGTATTAATACATAAACCTTTCCTTCTTACACAGCCTGTAATAAAGTGCAATATACAAAGTAATTGAAAGTCTGTAGACACAGTAGAAAAAAGATGCAGGTAGGAATCTGCTAACTCACGTCTCTATTATGATATTAGTGTAGTCAAAGTTCCAGTGCTTAATATTATTTTCTAAGCATGTGTGATCAAAGTTTCTTGTATCCTCAGCCGTCCCTCTGATGAATAGTGATGATAGAAGATGGAGAGAGGAGAAAGAAGACCAGAAAAATACTTTGTGAAGACTGTCTTACTATATCCAGGGTCAATGTACAATGCGCAGGGTAATCATATTCAGTACACTGCAATCGTGAAATGTGTTGCTGCTCCACCAATTCACGGTGCTGGTGTATACTCGCATTAATATTTCTTTCAATCAGGCATGTAGCTGTATCTGTTCTCCTTCATATGGCAGGTGCTCCTATTGCTGTATATTAAACTTTTTGGGGATCATCTCCCTCAAGGATTTCCGCAATCATTTTATTTTCCAATAGGTTCCAGAAAAATAATATATAAAATTACTACTTGATACAGTGTATGTACAAATATCTTCAGTTCTTACACCTAGCATTAAGTGTTCATCCCATCCATAGATGTAATACATTCTATATCTTATAATTTTGCCCCAAGTGTTAACAAGGATGAGGGGGATACGAGTGGGATACTGCTGCCACGAGTGTTACTAAACCGGCTAAAAGCACGTGCTAACACGTTTCGTCATAAACACTTTTTCAAGATCCTTGAAAAAGTGTTTGACGAGACGCATTGGTATTTCACTATTGGAAAATAAAATTATTGTGGAACAGTAGTTTTGTGGTAATTACTTAAGGGAGCTGGTCCCCACGTAGTTTAATATACAGCAATAGCAGCACCGGCCATATGTAAGAGAATATTTCCCTTACTGTACTTCTCAGTTTGGTATATCTTTATCTCTGAGAGCCATCAGGAAGGAGAGAGTGTAGTGCAGTCATACCCCAAATATCCACCTAGATAGCAGTATTGAACAAAAGGCGGAGCAAAACACCAGCAGCGTGAATTGGAGGAGCAGCAACAAAGTGTACTGAATGTGAGTACCCTGCGCATTGTACATTGACCATGAATATAGTAAGACAGTCTTCACAAAGCATTTTTCTGGTCATGTTCTTCCTCCTCTCCATCTCTTCTATCATCATCATCATCATTCATCGGAGGGACATCTGAGGATACAAGAAACTTGGATTACACAGGCTTAGAAAATAATATTCAAGCACTGGAACTTTGACTACATTAATATCATAATAGAGACGTGAGTGAACAGATTCCTACCTGCAGCTTTTTTCTACTGTGCCTACAGAACCTCAGTTATTTTGTATATCATTAAAAATTAACCTTGATATATAATTTGTACAGCAGTAGGTGAGGAAATTGAGAACAGGCAGCCTATGTCCTTATATGTGATCTGGATTTTATATAGGGGTGTATTTACATTGATAAACTCCGCTTCCAGTTTCTATAAATATCATGAAGCGCTGCCCTGCATGTAGAAGAACGGGGCAGTGATGAGAATTGAAGTTCACATCCATCGCCATGAAACCAGCAACTTTTCATGCAGAGAGAGCGAGTTAATTTTTAGCATTATATCCTAAAGATTATCTTTGTAAATAGATGCCATAGTGTTAAGTTGCATAATAAACTAGTAGCATATACACATAGGTAATAATTATGCATTATGCGTTTACACTGAAATATTCGGTAGCATCAAGACAGCAATGTTTTTCTGTCATAGGGCCAGATTCAGATTTACACTCTCATGACTTGCACTCATGGGCAAAACCATATTGGGTTGCAGGGGAGGTAAAATTAATGTTAGTGTTTGCATGCAGGGAGAATACTTTATTTTCTTCTGCCTCCTCCATTGGCAGCGCAGACACCGGGTATTTCCTCCCACACAGGTGCTCACAGGAAAGGAAAGAAGGCGCAGCGTATATAACAGCCCCTTCTCTCGCTGCCAGACTTCTTTCCTATGTTGCTGCAGGACAAGGCAGGAGCTCTCTCCTCCACAGTGTGGCAGCGGTGTGTGGTGTACCTTCTCCCCGCGAGACGGTTGTTCCCCTGCTGAGCTGCCAATGTTGCCGGCGTCCGTGCCAATGTAGCCGACATGTCTGGCTCCGCCCCACGTGGTGGGGGGGGGGCTTTATGCCTTCCAGCCGATGCCTGTGGCCTATCACACGCAGTGCAGTACGTGACGTGCCTGGGATCATCCATAGCGCAAACCAGGTGTGACGTCACTTTAAGGGGACTGTGTTCCCCGCCAGTATTTAAAGGGCTGATGCGGCTGTTAGCATGTGCATGGTTATTGCAAGTATGGAGGAGAAGAGACACACCAAGAAGCTGGGTAAGATGGAGGAGGAGTGCTCTGCCTTTGGTTTATTTGTTACTAATTCTGGATGCTGTGTATTATAACATATATTGTTTGTGTCTTGTAGGCCCTGAGTCTAGTAAGGAACGTACCGGTTCCACCTCAAAAAAAAAGGGAGCACTGTTCCATCTACCTGTTCCCTTTGTGATAAGCCGCTAGATAGTAGTATTGGGGGCACAGCATGTGAGACGTGTAAATCTGCTCAACAACAAGTTACAACACCTCAATATGAGGATCTAGTGCAAAGGCTAAAAGCTTCTCCATCGGAGGCCCTTATGTCTAAAGAGGATTTTGCGCAACTAGCATCTAAACCCTCCCGCTCAGTGTTAAGTGAGCCTTCTGTGGATTCTGAGCTCGAGGAAGGGGCTATTACGGAGGCGTCCGTGCATTCTGATAATGAGCCCCAGGTAGCCTTAGGCTGAGTTCAATCCAGATTTGGTGGACAATCTGCTAACATTAATACAAGTCTCTCAATATTGAGGAGTCTAAAGAGCAAGTTCTGGTGCAAGATTTACTGTTTTCTGAGAGTAAGAAGAAAGCTAAATATTTTCCCCTGTCTAAGGTTATCAAAGATCTCGTTACAGATGAATGGGCTAACCCGGAGCGGAGGGCTCCATTACCACAGAAGTTCTCAAGGTCCTATCCTTTTCAACCGCTGGAGGTTAAGTCCTGGGAGGAATGCCCTAAGGTGGACGCGGTGGTCGCAAGGATTTCTAGGAGAACTACTCTTCCCCTGGAAGACACAAATATCTTTCGTGACCCCATGGAAAAGAAGGTGGAGGTAGGACTAAAAAAGTTGCATTCATTAGCAGGGGCTTCACTTAAGCCGGCAGCAGCTATGGCCACCACAGCCAGGGTATTGTGCAATTGGTGTCACAATTTGGAGGCCGAGGTTATTGAAGAAGCTAAGCATGTGGACATACTCGGGTCCCTCCAGGACATGCAGGTGGCAGTGGACTGCCTTTGTGACGCCTCCTTAGATTCTGTTAGATTAGGGGCGAGAATTGGCGCAAGTGCAGCTGTGGCCAGAAGGGCCTTATGGCTTAAACCCTGGACGGCTGATGCCCAGTCGAAAGCAAAATTACTATTGTTACCTTTTCAAGGGGATTATCTCTTTGGACAGAGGTTAGATGAGATTATTAACAAAACTTCAGGGGGTACATCCCAACTGCTTCCTCAGGACAGACTTGCCAGAAGGGGTCAGACTAGACCCATGAGACCCACGCAATCAGACTTTAACGATCCTATAAACTATAGGTCTGGTAGACCGTTTAGGAGGGGCCAGAGTAACTTTGGAGCACAGGCACCGAAGCCTTGTTTTCATGGCTCAAGAGGAAGGGATAGGTTTGTCCCCTACCCTAACCCACAATGACGCCAGAATGTATGGGCCTCTACATGTTGGGGGGAGGCTAAGACATTTCAGTATACCCTGGCATTTGACAACTACAGACAGGTGGGTCCTCGAAGTGATCCGCTCAGGGTACAAACTGGAATTCATATCCCGGCCAAGACAGTCTTTTGTCCGCTCCCCATCTCCACCGCTGATGGAAAACTTTCTGGCCCTGAAAAACAGTCTGGCGCTTATAAATCAGCGGGGAGTGATAGTCCCAGTGCCGGTAAAAGAAAAAGGGCAGGGAACCTACTCCAGGTTTTTTGTAGTGAAAAAGGCCTCGGGGGGGCACAGAACGATCCTGGACCTCTGAAAGTTTCTCATTTCAAAATGGAATCCTTGAGAACAATTCTTCCCTTCATTATAAACAATATGTTTCTAACTACGATAGATCTCAGAGACTCTTACTTACATATTCCTGTCTTCCAAGGTCATCAAAGGTTCCTGAGGTTCCATGTGTTCGGAGAACATCTACAATTCACCGCCCTGCCCTTTGGCCTCGCAACTTCACGCAGGACGTTTTCAAAGGTTCTCATAGTCATCATTGCCCGTCTTTGTCAGGAGGGGATAATGCTGTGGCCGTACTTAGACGACATCTTGGTGGCAGCGGAGACAGAGAGCCTTTCAAGATGCCATACGAACAGAGTATTACAAGTTCAAGACCACGGCTGGTTGATAAACCACACAAAAAGCCATCTGGTGCCAGCCCGCAGAGTCAAATACTTGGGCGTGCTGATAGACACATCATTTATGACGGTCTCCATGTCCCCCGAACAAGGGAAGTGTTAGTAAGAGAAGTTACCCCAAGCCATCTACTTGCCCGCACGGGTCAGAGATTCTCTTCAATGGTGGCTGTGCGACCAAAGGCTGGCAAGTGGGAGATCCTTCGGCGAAGGTCAGCCTACAGTGGTAACAACAGATGCCAGCGCTACAGGCTGGGGGGCAGTCTGCGGGGGAAGAATTTTGCAAGGACTTTGGGAACCAGAATGGGCAGCTGCCCACTCAAACGTAATAGAACTGGAGGCAGTGTTTCGGGCCTGTATGGCTTTCCAGACCATCATTCATCGAACCCATCTCATGGTTCAATCAGACAACCTTGTAGTGGTATCGTATCTGAACAACCAAGGGAGCACAAGGAGCGAAACCGTCATGCAAGCAGCAAGCAAGATATTTCAGTGGGCAGAGACGTCGGTCGACAGTCTAAAAGCAACTTGCATTGCAGGGAAGTTAAACGTCGCGGCAGATGCATTAAGCAGACAAGCAGGCAACCGTACCACCTGGGCGAGTGGCAGCTGCATCAAGAAGTGTTCCACGAAATCACTCAGAGATGGGGGGTTCCGGAAGTGGACCTTTTAGCCTCTGCAGAAAATGCAAAAGTAGTAGTGTACTTCTCAAGATACAAAGATCCACAAGCAGCGGGCATAGATGCCCTGTCACTTCCGTGGACTTTTTCTCTTGCATACGCCTTCCCTCCCGTTCTGCTCATCCCCAGGCTGTTAAGAAAACTAAAATCGGAAAAAATAACTCTGATAGTAATTCTACCCATGTGGCCAAGGAAGTCATGGTTTCCCCTAGCCATGTCAGCGGAACCACCATGGCCTCTTCCAGATCGCCCAGACCTGCTGAAACAGGGGCACCTTTGTCATCTGGCCCCCAGTTCCTGGAAGCTAGCGGCCTGGTTGCTGGGACCAGGCTCTTAAAGAACCAGGGGTTCTCGGATAAGGTGGTAGCCACCTTACTAAGAGCAAGAAAGCCCAATACCAATAGCCTGTATTATTGAGTGTGTTCTAGGTTTTCCCACTGGTGTATGTCAGAAAATCGTGATGCCTTATTAATATCTTCTTTGTTAGATTTCTTGCAGGCGGGGTTGGACAAGGGATTGTCGGCTAGCTCTATCAAGGTGCAGATTTTGGTCCTTAGTGCGGTAATGGACAGGGATCTCGCAAAGAACAGGTATGTGGCCAGGTTTGTCCAAGCGGCCAATAAGGTCAGGCCTGTGTTTAGAAACCCGGTGGCCACATGGGATTTGAACCTAGTCTTAAATGCTCTCACGTCCCCACCGTTTGAGCCCTTGCAAGAAGTATCCCTAAATTTCTCACCTTGAAAACTGCATTTTTGGTGGCAATTACCTCCGCTAGGAGAACAGCCAAGCTGCAGGCCATATAGGTAGATCCCCCATTTACAGAGTTTTTGCCCGACCGAGTGGTACTACGTACCAATCCCAGTTTTTTGCCCAAGGTTACTTCCCATTTCCATATAAATCAAGAACTGGTTTTACCTTCCCTCTGCCCTAACCCTAGTAATGAGAAGGAAGCCATGTTTCACAAATTAGACCTAGTTAGGACTCTGAGGGTGTATATTGACAGGCCTGCAGAGTACAGATGTTCTAAGCATCTGTTCATTTTGTACGAGAGTAGGTCTAAAGGGAATGGGGCATCTAAGCCTTCATTAGCTAGGTGGGTAAAGTTTTGCATTATTGAGGCTTATAAATGTAAGGGGTTAGAACCTCCTTTACAAGTGAAAGCTCACTCCACAAAGGCGGTAGGATCCTCATGGGCGGACAAAGAGGATGCATCCGTTCTTGAGCTCTGTAAGGCAGCAGGGTGGGCTTCAATTCATACTTTTACCCGCCATTATAAATTTGACGTTCTTTCCTCTGCGGACGCGAGGTTTGGACGTAGAGTCCTTAGTGCAGTAGTTTAACTAGGACCATTTTGTATATACTTTGGTTTTTATTATTATTATATTAGTTGATTACCCACCCCTAGGGGTACTGCTTAGGCATGACCCGGTGTCTGCGTTGCCAATGGAGGCAGAAGAAACTACAAATTAGTACCTGGTAATGTGGTTTCTTTTACTCCTCCATGGCAGCGCAGTACATCCCTCCCTTGTTATAATAATTGTGTTACTAACCTGTTTGATTTAAGCTTTGGAAATGGAAGACATCTGGCAGCGAGAGGAGGGGCTGTTATATATGCTGCGTTGTCTTTCCTTTCCTGTGAGCACCTGTGGGGGAGGTAATACCCGGTGTCTGCGCTGCCATGGAGAAGTAAAAGAAACCACATTAACAGGTACTAATTTGTAGTTTTGCATTTAGCACACAGATACTGACCAGCGTTACTGTTACACTTATTAGACATACGAGGAAACATCTGTCACCTGTACTACTGATTGCAATTCAGTTTATGTCCCCTGCAATTCAAAACAGTTTTGCCCATGAGAGTGAAAATTTGAATCTGGCCCATAATCCCACCGCCCCTGGCAAATGCAGCGATTGGCTAGTCATTTCTGATCTGTCAGTCTTCTAATATTAGCGCAGATCTTGTGCTTATTTTTCACAAACAGGCTTAGTAGCCTGTTTGTGAATGAATAAGTGCAGGATCTGTATAAAAAAAGTCAAAAAAATAATCCCACCATGACAGGAAGGGCGTTCATGCTACAAAACATAAGTGGGGTCAAACTGCTCACGATATGAGTTCCTTGAGGGGTGTAGTTTATATTATTGTTTCACCTGTTGGGGGATTTTACTCTACTGATACAACTAGGGCTCTGCAAATGCAACATACTAAATCCATTCCAGCTGAATCTGCACTAAAAAAGCCAAATTCCACTCCTTCAATTCTGACCACTACGGTGTACCAAAATGGCGTTTTACAACCATATATGGGATATATATAGAATTGCTATGTTTAGGAGCTCCTTACCAACCTAAAAAAGTCAAAGGACGTTTAAAAAATTATGGTAACAGAAAGTAGGTATATGGTAATTATTAGTTATTAACTATTTTGTGTGGTATGACTATCTGCCTTACAAGCAGAAAATGTAAAATTTTTCATGAAATTTGTGCATTTTTCATGAATAAAGACAGTTTGCATCGGCCAAATTTTACCACTAACTTAGAGTACAATGTGTCATGAAAAAAGTCTCACAATCAGTTGGATAAGTAAAAGCATTAAAAAGTTATTACCACATAATATGACACGTTAGATTTGGAAAATAGGGCTTGGTCTTTTGGGTCCTAATAGGCTGTGTCATGAGGGAGTAAAAGGAGTGAAGAGAATATTATGAGAGTAGGAAAAATATCAGACTGAGGGCAACAGCATAAAGTATATCTAGACAATGAAAGCATTGTTTCTTTGTTTGGTATGTTCAAAGAGAGAGGAAATATGGGCATGTGTGGGGGGGTCCAATGAGTCAATGAACAGCCCCCATTTTTTGTAGAAGCGTTCCACCCCTTTCTCCACATCAGGCGCGGCAGCTCGGCGGTCAAAATAGAGAGTGCGCAG
>JABWIB010015075.1:0-12477 GCA_016617825.1 Platyplectrum ornatum
AGGACCACAAGCGAGAGAGAGCTGTGAGAGAGAGGGGAGACAGAGAGAGACAGAAAGAGACAGCGAAGAGACAGACAGAGAGAGAGAGAAGGAAAGAGGAGACTGACAGACAGCGAGAGAGAAGGAAAGAGGAGACAGACAGACAGACAAAGAGAGAGAGAGAGAGAGAGAGAAGGAAAGAGGAGACAGACAGAGAGAAGGAGAGGAGACAGACAGACAGACAGAGAGAGAGAGAGAAAAGGAAAGAGGAGACAGACAGAAGGAAAGAGGAGACAGAGAGCGAGCGCGCGAGAGAGACAGAGCGATTGCGAGAGATAGAGGGAAAAAAAGAGACAGAGGTGAGAGAGAGAGAGAGGAAACAGAGGAGAGACAGACAGAGAGAGAAGAGACAAAGAGACGGAGAGAACAAGAGAGGATACAGAGGAAACAAAGAGAGACTGATGAAGAGAGAGAGAGACAGAGAGAGAAGACGGAGAAAGAAGAGAAAGAGAGAGAGAGAGAGAGAGAGAGAAAGAGGAAACAAAGAGACAGACGGAAAGAGAGAGAGAGAGACAGACAGAGAGACAGGCAGACAGACAGAGAAGAGACAGACAGAGAGAGAAATACCTTCATATTATTTAGATCCAAAACCTAGTGCATAGTAACAGCTGCTGCTGCTACTATGCAGACTTTTAAATCTAAGAATCTAGTGTTCAAAGAAAGTAATTATAAAAACTAATTTTTATAACAATAGTCTTTATTATAATAAAACTAAATGAACACTTTTNTATACACTTTGAAATATGGCCAATGCTCCTTCTCTTATTTAAATAAGCGTTCCTGGGGTCGGAAACGCAAGATGAGACAAATGAGCGCCCAATTGTCTGCCTGTCACNCTACCATTTCGATGCGTAGCTCTGGATCTTTATTCATTTATGTATTCTCTATTTANGAGACAGGACTGTTTCAAAAAACTGTTTATCACATTTCAGAGTTATCTAGAATATAAATGTACACTGCTCCGTGTGGGCCGGCAACTTTTCACCCGCTAAGCTCTGCCCCTCCAGAACCACAATTTAAAGTGAAATGTGATTGTTACGCTCCTGCCCAATTCATACCACACATTCCACTTCAACCACTGCATACATATACACACCATAACCTACTCTAAGGGGTATATTTACTAAGCAGGGAGATTGCAGTGAAATTCGATTTTGGGGAAGTTGCCTATGGCAACCAATCAGATTTGAGTTCACATTCTCCAGTGTAAAATGAAACTGAGAGCTCAAATCTGATTGGTTGCCATGGGCAACTTCCCCAATTTCGAAATTCACTGCAATCTCCCTGCTTAGTAAATATACCCCTAAGACGCACCCAGTTTTTAGGCCTTAATATTTGAATATAAAAATGTTGCCTAAAATATGGGGAACACACACACATACACATCCCTCTTTCTAAACGTTCATTATACAGTTTACATTACTCACTACACACAGGCCTAGTGACTGCATGGCATGCCTCCCCAGCTACCACCTTCCACTTTCACCAACAGAAGTGCAGAGTGAAATCAAAGTATATTTCACCAACAATCTTTAATTTAATTTGCAATAAACTAGACACCAAAAAAATGTGTGTAAGATTTGTTTTATTAATTGACTTGAAACAGTGGCCTAGGAAGCTATCCCTTTATCTAAAGAGGTCAGCAACTTATATTCACTACTGTGTCAGCGATGTGAGCGATATAGAACAATACAAAATATCTATGTATATTTCCAGACAATTACTGTCAATATCTGAACACCTTCGACATCCACGGTCAATGTAACTGCATTTCAAAGTGAATATTAATCTATTAAGACCTGAATTTGAAGCTATAAGTATTTTTTTGCATTGTTCTTCCACGGGAAGAGGCAATAGATTTAAACATGTAGAAAAGGTAGCATTTATTCTACGTTAGAAGTCAAACGGCGATTTCTATATATTACAGCATAAAGAGTACATGGTCACCAATTCAGAACAACAACATTTCTCCACAATACTCATTATTGTACATATGCATATAAGGCTGACCATTTTTTCAATGACATTTCTTTTATTTTGGCTGCTAAAGTACAGAATCGGCAGGAGATGGAATGATCCGACCCGTCTTCTTGCTTTGAGCGACTAGAGGATGACAATAAGCAGATACAATGAACAGCGATGAGTGAGAGTGAGGAACCCAGGAGCCTGGTTCACTAGAGCAACAAAAATAAATAAAGTAGTTATGAAAAAAAAAAATATGAGCACAAGTTTGTTGCGGGTATAAAAGCGGGTGATGTTAGGAACAAAATAATAAATTCATATGAAATTGNCTGGAGGTCATTAGCTCTGAGTCCTCTGTGTTGACCCAGGAACTGCATCTCCACAAATAAGAGTGACCGTCCCNTCAAATAAATCCTCCATGCTGACGGCGACCAGTTCTGTGGTGGTAGCTTGGCTACTTTGGGAATCCGGTAATGTCACTATCATATGGGAACCGGCTAGTTGCGATTCGTCTAAGGTAATCACTTGCTCCGTGGTGGTAACTTGATCCTGGGTCTGAATCACCTTTAATAAGAGTAAGTCAGGTACGGTTACACGTCAGTCACCTTGTAATACAAATCTATCCTCAAGCACTATATAAGAGAAAGAAAGGCTCTCATCCTCCAATAGAGGACCTGGCCTAACCATAGCCGTCTAACAAGCTGTATTCCTGCACATCAGCTACACATTGGAGCAGTTATTATACAATGCTATCTATATAGAAGAGAGGAANTATACCACACATAGGTTCTCCAATACGCCACTGTCTAAATATTAAAGAGAGATTGAAGAAGCTACAAGGATAGTGCTAAGGCAGGAACAGGGTACANAGCATGCATCAAAACCAGGTGACTGAAAGACAGTGCAGAGAACTGCATCACCTCCAAACACACATCACAACCTATACTGATACATACATGAAAATATAAATCTTTAACTAAACGAATGATCAATTGGGAACTACCAACAATGTAACATAATTAATGCATCCCTCCTTTCTGAGGGTGTATATGCAGCACTTCCATCAAGTAAAGAGACAAATACCTGTAGGACCTGAGCATTGGCTGTCTGAGTCTCTGCCAGTACTATGTCAGGGTGGTCTGTCTCGTAATGTCTCTCAAGTTGTGTTTGCGACGTGAAAAGTTCTCCACATATCTCGCAACCAAACGTGCTCTCTGTCTCGTTGAAGTGGTCTGTGGCGACGTGATGCTGCAGGGCGCCGGGGAACTGAAAACACTCGCTGCAGTACAGACACTGGAANGGCTGGGACCCTGAATACAACAAAATCAACCCAAATAGATAAATATACACAGGAGGNACTTAGAAAAGAATCACACCAAATCATGACACATCTGTGTGCAGTCTAGCCCATTACTTACCTGAGTGTTTGCATTTGATATGGACTTGTAATGCTGCGGGAGTGGGGTATGTCTGCTTACACTTGTCACATTCATACACCTTCATATCTGAAATACAGTCCCCGATATCAAGAAAATAAAAATATTATATAAAAAACCTTTCCCCTCCTAAGTATGTAAACACCCCTATCCCTCTCACTATAGCAAACTGCCACATGAGGATTGTCTCTCCACAATGATACCCTGAATACACAGACACTGTTTTGTTGGCCAGAGTTCAGGATGATATCACAAACTACCAGACACTGGCCAATNGTGTATTTTTTATTAATAGATTTTTAGTTTTAACCTGTAAAGGTCTCCAGTATATACAATGAGAGATTACAAACTGCAAGGTTCTACATGAATGTAAAGATTAGAAGTAGATCAGTGGTTCCCAAACTGTGTGCCGTGGCTCCCTGGGGTGTTGCGGAATGTTGTTTCCAACGTGGTGCTATGTTGATAGTGTTAATTAGAAGCACAATTTTACTTCTAGTATAGGCAATAAATAAGATTTAATATCAACCTGAAGTATTTCTGTCTTTACTTAAATAGTTATTACTCTATACTGACTCAAAAACTAAAAAATTAGAAATTACTGTGTCTTAGGGGTGCCTTGAAAAGTTATGGAGACCCTAAGGGAGCCTTGACTGAGAAAGTTNGGNAACCACTGAAGTAGATGCATTAGGTCAGTGCAAAAACATGGAAGCATGATACCATCCACAGGAACTAATAAACATTTCAACTAGTTCCTGATAAAAGTAATAAACAAGCAAATGTTACACATCCATGGTCCTTCCTAGATTTCTGCTGGTGCACCACTATATGAGGACATAGTCTTACAGGGGATCCCAAGATTCACCCCTAATGTCCCCCCCATCCCTACACTCACCGGGATGATCCGTCTTTGTGTGTTTCTGGAGTGTGGCGTTGTTGGTGAAGAATTGTTCGCAGGATGTACACTGTACGGCGCAGAACTTGGAAGAACGATGATTTTGAGCAGCAAACAAATCTGGGTGATGTGTGCGGTTGTGGTACCATAAGCCGGACAGTTGCTGTGGAGAGTNATGAGCTTAGTCAGAGGACATTACTGCAATTACCTGCACTGGGTAACCTATGTGCTTACATACCTGGTATGCTTTGTCACATATCTCACAATTGTAAGGTTTTCCTCCAACGTGAGTGACAATGTGGCGCTCCAGTAGAGAAGGGGCACTAAATATCTTCTCACATGAAGGGCATGGGTGGTACTCCTTGGAATGAACGACTTGAATGTGCTGCCGGTTCTCCTCCAATGTCGGGAAGCTCATTCTACATTTCTGGCAATCGTAAGGATCCTCGATGTCTGCAAAAACGAAAGAAAAGCCAATAAAACTCATAAAACTATGACAATACGCACCATATACCATCAAGCCTTATAAGGCAAAATCAAAGAAGATAGTACCCATAGAGTTTATGTAGAGAGAAGCGTCATCATAGTCAGGTTATACATTATTATAACATTAGTAAAAACACAGACAACTATGGAACACAATCGGTGCTACTTACTATGGAACGTCCGCAGGTGTATGCTGAGTCCGTTCGCCTGGCTGAAGCCTTTCCCACATTCCCTGCAGACATATGGCTTGTCTCCTGTGTGAGTTCTCACATGTCTGGTCAGTTCAATGGATTGCGCAAAGACGGCATCACAATACTGGCAAACGTACATTTTACCTGTAAGAAAAAAACATGGACTCACTGCTACAATGAAGGTGTAGCTGCAGGCTTAACAGTTTTAAACCCAGGCTTAAAACAGGGTTTAATTAATCAATGTAGGGACCTCACTTTTAATCAAAGAATAAACACTTATCTATATTAGGTAAAGTTTCCTAAATACATCTAAAAAAAATTTCTACTGTAAAGTTTTGTTTTCTATTATTATATTATTATATCTATAACACATGTGGTTAAACTATAACAACATTATATGTTCTATATATTCTATTGCAAATAATATTGTAATTGTTAACCTAAATAACATTCTATATAACATGCTATTTATATCTTTATAAGCATTAATGTTTATACAATGTGCTACATTGGTATCAATAAATATCCATTAACAAAAATGTCACATGTTTAATAACAACACATTTTTTCATACACAACATGAATAAAGACCAATTCTGGCCTCCGCTATACCTTCCGAGTGCTTCTTTTTGGTGTGGTAGGAGAGAGCGGCTGCCTGNGTGAAGGTCATGTGGCAGTGCTTGCACATGAAGGGCCGCTCTCCTGTGTGCAGCCGTTGATGGTTCTTCAGGGTGGAGTTTGCCGCAAACTTGGCTCCGCACTCTTCACAGGAGAAGGGCTTCTCGTCAAAGTGCTCCGTGCGCTTATGGTACTGCAGGCCTGAACGAAGGGGACAGGTTAGAGCAGATAAGCAACACAGCGACACTCAGCAGGCAGCTGACAATGAGTGGAGCTGCTCAGGGGGGACTACTGGCATGGTGAGCCCGGAGACATATTAGAGAGAATTATTACCTGACGGATGAGCAAACTCTTTGCCACATATATCACACGTCACCAGCATCCTCTTCTTCCCTTTGTTATTGCGTGCGATCAGGCAGCCGTGTACTTCCTCCCGGTGCTGGTCCAGCTCCTTCTTGGAAGCCTGCACCACGTTGCAGTCCTTGCACTGTAAGGGGTTCCTTTTGGCCATCCGACAGCGCTTCATGTGGACCTCCAGGCGGCAGCGGAACAGGAAGATCTTGTCGCAGGATTTGCAGATAAAGTTCTTTTTGGGTCCCTTCTCCTGGGTCATTTCCGCCCTCTCCTTCTCAGAATCCACCTCCTCGTTTTCATCGTCTTTTGCTTCTTCGTCTTCCTCATTTCGTTCGCCCACTTCTTCGATAATGTCCAATTGGCAGTCGTTTACTATCCACTTATTGACGCTCTGGAAATTGCACTTACTATCCATCACCAACCCTGAATAAAGAATACAAGGTAGTAATACACAGCCCTTTATATGAATGTTTAAATATATAAGGAAAGAGTAACTAAACAGCAGAAAATTTGACCTGTTGCCCATAGCAAACAAACACATTCTAGTTCTCACNTTACTACTACATACTAGAGAATGTCGGGTAGATTCTGACCGGCTGCTACGGTCAACCAGTTTTCTACTGACGCAATTTAATAAATCTAACCCTAGAGGTCATGTGCACTTATTTCTAAACAGAGGCTTAGATTTAGTTGCCTTCTAGACATTATCAATGGCGTCGTTCTCTTTCAGATCAACACAATGATTGAGGACATTATATATTACCCAGCTGTTCCAGTTCTTTAACCACTGGCTGTAACTCAGGACTGGAGTCTTGAACAGTGCAGAGCAATCGACAGAACTTCAAGACCGGGACGGTGTGCTGCAGTGAAGAGCTCAGAATAGGCTTGGCCGGAGAGTGGCTCTGCTCACTCTGCTGTGGGATGTTTAATAGCTGGAGAGATAGAAAGGCAGGATGAGATACAACAGCCAGGAGAAATCACGCAAAAAACACTACAAATGTATAGAAAAAGAACACGTAGAGGGAGAAGAGAGAGGTGGGATAGAGAGAGCGCGCAATATGGCAGACAGACAGATATGTAATACAGAGAGAGAGAGAGGGAAGAAACAGAGTGGGAAGGGGGAAAAGAGACAACAGGAAGAAAGAGAGAGAGAGCAAATAAAAGAGAGTGGGTTGAAGAGAGAAAGACAAAAATGTCCCGTCTGGCTGAAGTTTACCTCCTTCACCAAGTTGCTCAAGGCTTCATCTTCAGGTGACACAGAGCTGAGAATGTCGCAGTGCCTGAAGGCATCAGCTATTACATCCCCATAATGCACCAGAACATCAGTGACTTCATTCTGCCTGTTCAATACTGCGTTCAGAAAGAGAAATCTCTCCATCAAACAATAACCAATAAACATTATTATCTAACACCCGTTACATAACCAGTGTTATCAAAACNTAGAAAAATGAAACATTCCCAGTGCTGGTAAAACAGGGGAGCAACATATATCATGTGTTATTCTATAATAATGCACTGTGTGTCCTAGTGATATTAATGTGACATTCAGAAAACCTGCTAAAGCTACTTTACTTTAAATTTTACTTTACTTTATTATGTTATGAGTTGGGTTACACTACGCATTTTGCCAAAACATTCTTACCGCTCTCAAAGAAAACGTCTGCTCCCGGTTCTTTGCGGATCTCGTCCATCAGCGACTTCACGGCTGGGCTCAACTCTTGCATGACCAGCAGAAGCTGCCAGATGGCTATAGCGGCTAAGGCTTGCTCCTCGAAGACTGTGGAAATTAATGTATTGAAAATGCGGGACGTGCAGTTTTTTTTCACAATATGCTCCATCACCTAAAACGGAGAACGTGCACAACGTATTACAAGAAGGGCATTCATAGCCGGTTACTGCAGGAAGAGACGAGACGATGTTTCAGACGAGGCTGAAGTAAAGCTACCTCTTTCTCATGGTCTGTTAGACTTGATGCTGATGTGATGGCGCTGATGACCACGTCGGAGTCACTTACTACCTCCGATATGTTTTCCTGATATTGTTTCAGCAGTTCTGACCCATAATCGGCGGTGCTCAGCTTCCCTGCAGAAAAATAACAAAACAATATGAAAGCTTATGTGATAAGCCATACAATTTTTTAACTATTCATTATATAAAAATGTTTATTACAATTAAGTAATGCATTAAGTAATATAATGTTAAAAATAAACCCCNAAAATGCATATCAGTCTTTCCAGCCCATTCTGCAAATTTCTATATTATTTCAGATATACTCCACTATTATACGTACCTGATACTATGTATTGGAAACACTACTTTATTCCTGATTCTTTTTATTTGGTGGAGAGTGATGGGTGTATCACCGCGTTACATGGCTCACATTCCAGGACTGAGACAGGAGAGTCTCACCAGCATTTAAGATGTATTACAAATCTACATGTGGGACCTAACTAGTGTTTTGGTAACTACGGACAAATTCAATACTGATAATATATGAGCAGTGGAGTGGAGTGTAGACCTCTGATTAAATTAATTCTTCTTGTTTACACTTTACCCTTTGGATATTAATATGTGTTTAACGGAACTATAACCAAGTATGATTAGGGATTTTGCACACAAATTCCTACTCCCTCTATTTTTCTATGTGGAATACAGGACTTGAACGTGAGGCTTTTACATACCACAATGGCAAAATAAATACCAACCAAACTATATTAACTTCTATAAGGCAACAAAATAAGTTTGCAGTGACGAGACAAATTTACAAAATAGCGATGAATATCCAGCATTCGATGATCACGTGTAGATGGAAAGTGCTGAACTGGATGACATTACCTTTGAAGCTGGATTTCTTACAGTGTGGNTCTAAGATGTCCAGCAGTGTGTGCAGATCCGGAAACGCTTCTCTCACAGCCTGCAGCAGCTTCACCAAACTGTCTGGGCTCAAGGTCTTGGTTTCGGACGCCTTCCTCAATAACTTATCCATGGCCTCCTTGTGCGACGCGCCTTCGCAGCAGTCCGTGATCACCTGACAATACAAGGTACTTGTGATTAAAAATGATAGTTACAGATAAAATAATAATCATCTAGAAGATTACATAAATATTAATACGTAAAGGTCATAAACCACAGTACAGTCCCAGGCCCTGAGGTCCAGGATATACTGTATATACTCGAGTATAAGCCTAGTTTTTCAGCACACTTTTTTGTTCTGAAAGTGCACCCCTCGGCTTATACTCGAGTCATTGTCCTGTATGATGTGAATGAGTTATCCCAGTTTAAAATTAGGTGCAATTAAGTGCCTCGGCTTATACTCGAGTATATACGGTATTTATTATTACATTAGCAGACATACCTTTTTCTCAATGTTGCTTAGAAATCCCTCCTCCGCTGTGTCCAGACACTCGATGATAGGACTCAGCTCTGTAATACACTGAATCAGTTCTTCCCTACGTTCCAACAGACGATCAAACAGGGATTTCTCTTTCTCCTCCGGCTCTGCAGATCCTATCAACAACAAGACATACACGTGATGGACCTTAGAACTGGTATCTGTGGTATTAGATGCTGTAGGTTCAGCCTTTTACCAGTTTCCATCGATGGCTCCATCTCCGGCTCACCCCCCTTGGACTCCTTCTCCAGCAGCGCTTCGTTCACGCTCGGGTTGGAGTCTCGGCACAGCTTGAGAAGAGCCAGGACAGTCTCCACGACGGAGCTGTGGCCGTCTTTAACCTTCTCAAGAAGCTTTGTGAACGTTGAACTCCCCTCCTCGGTTTGACAGCATTCGACAACCACCTGTGGAACAATTACACAATAGGCAAATGAAAAAGAACAGGAGCTCCTTGTCATCGGTAGTGAGAATTCCTTGTGTTTAATGTAAGCAGCTCAGCCTCTTCATATATAGAATGTGAAATATTCGTATGATACGGCCGAGTGTCTTCTCTGACCCTTGTNAGCTGACTATTGTCATCTACTGTGGTCCTGTCTTTGCATTTCCACCTTCTGGGAAGCTGTCTGGGTCTGTATTGGACAGTGGACAGGTAANAGGTAACCAATTGGAACCCCTGGTGTTGTTGTATGGGGTGTCCTTGGAAGAAACACATAATATTGTTTTGTACAATAATAATTAAAATCCTTACCATGCTGACTAACATTCTTATAGCCCAGGGGTTCTCAAACTATTTTGTTCTGGGACCCCATCTGACAATAAAAACATTTGACACAACCCCAAGCAAGTTGACACTTTTTAAAAATGGCCAGTGATATTTTTCACCAAGACATCAGATTATCATATTAAACAGTGTTATGTTTATGCTTTGTAACTATACAGCTTCTTTAGGTTAATTAGGGGGTTAAAAAAGGCTGAAAGTTCCCCTTTAAACCCTTTGGACATTACATTATTTATGCATCATGACAACTGGCAATCCTATGTGACAAAAGAATGTGAAGATGGAAATGATTTAGTGTAGCAGTCTGGGTGGCTGTGAGCCGCCAATCACCTACTGCACGCATGTATCACAGTGGCACCCCCCAATCCAGGGGTAGGCAACCTGCGGCTCTCCAGATGTTGTCAAACTACACATACCAGCATGCTTTGTCAGGTATCAACTGTAAAAGCAACTGTTACAGCAACTGCTAAAGCAGTCACAGCAAGCTGACAGTTTAGGTATTGTACACTGTATTCAATGATTATATTTACCCGAGATCAATGGTTCAAATCTGNCCAGAATCAATTGCAGCTTGTCATGGGGTAGCCTAATTTAAAGTTACCTTATGTTTTTCAATGGCCATCAGCTGCAGTTGTGGGGCGAGAATGAGCGGTCAAGTGAATAAGCCCCATAAACTCCCTATTGATGTTAATGATGTTAATAATGTTTCATGAAGCCACATTGTACTTTAGCCAGTTACAAAACAAGCTTAGGGCAATCCACAAGATCTGGCTGAAGAGGGGTGCAGGACAGGACAAGTGGGGCAGAAGGGGGGAGGACTCACCTGTTTTTCGGCTTCATTGATCTCTTGACACTTGTTTAAGTTCTCTAAGACACTTTGGGGGTCTGANAGGGCCTCACTGAAGACACTTTCATAGCGGATAAGAAAATCCAACTCACCNGACGGCTTCTCAATTTCTAAACGTTAAAACCAGAAAATTATTAAAATATCAGACACAAAACTCAACTGATGTTTACTGCAAGGCAATGACACAAATACAAGACTGTATTTATTACAATGATTAAAATACTTTCCTTAGAAAAGATAACAAAATAAAAAACTAACAGGCACCCCGGCATATGATGCAGAGAGAACAATGCAGTTACTCCACTTCCATAATCTGCCCTCTCCAGTCTAATGTAAAATATCTAGTTCTCCCATCTCTGGATGTGGTCCATTCCTGTGCTTAGACCACATGCAGCAAGGATTACCCATAATACACCACAGCCCCCAACAGGAGAAAGAGTTGGGCCTCTTCAACTGCACATCCAGGTACTTTCCATTACAACAGGACGCAAACAGTATTCATATTATAAGAAAAGCTGCCTTCACAATGAATTAACAACCAACCCACAAAAACACTGCTGCATAGCTGTGATATTACAATCACTATCCATCCACCAGACAATTGTGTACAAAGTCTATCACACATACCAGCACTTCCACCACTGCAGATGTAGCCTTAATATGGGTCATTACAACACATTTCAAGTTGTAATGAACCTTCCATCCTCTGTACCAGCACATTGAATCAGCTCTACACTGTAGGTCCAATTTAATTAATGATCAGCAAAGATCAAACGAACCCACTGGTAGGGAAAGTCCTTCACTCAAATCACTGTAACAGGATTTGCTGATGCCAATATTTACCCCGCTGCTATGAGTTCATATAGTAATGTAACCAGCTCATTCTGGCAATCACTGACATGGTTACATTACTATACTCATTCATAGCAGCAGCGTAAACGTCTGACGAAGAAAATCCCTTTACAGTTCTCTATTCATTTAATATTTAAGCTGCTGCTATGAATGAGTATCTTAATGTAACCATGTTAGTGGCTGCCAGAATAAAATGGTTACATTAATATACTCATTTATAAAGCAAGAAAAGAGAAAAAAACACCTGCACTCATATGTCGGACTACATGTACATCCCACACTCAGGGATCCTATCGCCCAGAGNGTATGTCATTATGTATTTCCACAGTAAACGCAATTCTACCTTAATAGGACTTCCTGCAGGGGTCTCCTACCCTTTTATCAATGATATACTAAGGGGGCTGTGGGTTAATAGGGAAGTCCTATTGGTGGCCTATTGATTAATCTGAGCAGCGGGAAATATATATTATTAATATTAAAGTGATACACTATGATAAACTACTTTTAGATAGCCGCTAATACAAAGGCACAATAGGGATGTTGAGTATACAACCCTATGATACCCACTTAATAAATTGGTGATACTTAGTGATACATGAGCTCATAACAACTAGAGCCCCACCACAATAGG
>JABWIB010015099.1:0-12292 GCA_016617825.1 Platyplectrum ornatum
TTCTGTCACTGGTATAAATGGCATTACATGATAGCTGTGCCGTTCATGTACTTTCCTATATATGGCATTGTGCTGCTGCTGTTTTACCTACCACCGTTACTGCTTTGCTTCTAGGCCCCTGGCATACAGCACGTTGGCGGACCTCGTGCACCACGTCCGGCAGCATCTGCCACTGAACGACTTGTCCCTCGCTGTTCAGCTCTTTGCCAAAAACATTGACGATGAATCCATACCGAGCAGCATCCAGACTATGTCCTGCAAGCTTCTGCTCAACCTGGTGGACTGTATCCGCTCCAAGAGTGAACAGGAAAATGGGAACGGCAGAGATATCCTAATGAGGATGTTGGAGGTAAGTGGCCATCTATGCTTTTGTGGGATCTGCATATGTGATGCATATGGCTTGTACTCTGTAGTCATTTTCATGCCTTGCTCTATCTCTGCCCTTTAAGGTTTTCGTTCTGAAATTCCACACCATCGCCCGCTACCAGCTCTCCGCCATCTTCAAAAAGTGCAAGCCCCAGTCTGAGCTGTGCACGGCAGATGCCATATTAGCCAGCGTCCCCCCGACCACTCCCGCCAACGCTGCGTTGCCCGCTGCCCCCTCCACGCCTCTGACCCAAGTCCCCCTCATGGTGTTTGACAAACAAGGCGAGAAAGACAAAGAGGACAAGCAAACCTTCCAGGTGACGGACTGCCGCAGCTTGGTGAAGACCTTGGTGTGTGGAGTGAAGACCATCACGTGGGGCATTACGTCGTGCAAAGCACCTGGCGGTGAGCTATCGTTCCTTCAGCTTGGTGCAACTACTGGCGGAGTGTCTTCTATTAACGCTCTCTTATTCTACAGAAGCCCAATTTGTCCCGAACAAACAACTGCAGCCCAAAGAAACACAGATCTATATTAAGCTTGTGAAGTATGCAATGCAGGCGCTGGACATATACCAGGTAACACTTTATTTATTTTTATCTTGTTTGCTGAAATAAAAAAGTAAAGATGTAGTCTACAGTTTTTAGTATGAAATTCGAAAATGAGAGAGAATCTGATTGGTTGCTATGGCCTATCCCCATTTTATTTTTTTAATACAATTTTGGAGTCCTATTACCACAACTAGTGCAAGTCACCAAGTACTATGTGCTCCCTATAGAAGAACTGCAGCAAAGTTAATCACGTCATGGTATACTCCTCTGATAGAAATACATGAGGGCCTAAATTTACTAAGCAAGTGAGGATGTTGCCCGTAGCAACCTATGAGATTCGAACTTGCATTCTCCTGTTTGTAAAATGAAACAGAGAGCTTGAATCTGATTGGTTGCTGTGGACACCATCCCCACTATTCAGTCTCCCTGCTAAGTAAATTGAGGCCGAGATGTTTGATATACTGCGCTATATTGAGAATATACTGTGTAGCTTTTACTTCCCGTGATTCCTGTTTTAGGTCCAGATAGCTGGAAATGGACAAACCTACATCCGGGTCGCGAACTGCCAGACCGTGCGCATGAAGGAGGAGAAGGAGGTGCTGGAACACTTCGCTGGCGTCTTTACCATGATGAACCCTTTGACCTTCAAGGAAATCTTTCAGACGACCGTTCCGTACATGGTGGAGAGAATCTCCAAAAACTACGCTCTTCAGGTGTGGGAATAGTCTGCAGACACGAGTCCGGGCTCTGATCCGTTCTACGTGTCTGGCCTATTGACATTGGCGCCACTCGTTTAGGAGTTTTAATTAGCGTTGTCATTTCTCCCAGTGTTTCCAAGCGAGGGGTAAGCGACACTAATCAGATTACATTCTAAGGCAAATGTCTACCATCAATGTAATTATAGCGGCTTCTCCTCTGCTTTACAACTGCTGGAAACGTGGCCGTGATTGGGCGCCAGGGAATTTTTACTTTCCTTTGTTCAGGAATGTTAAAATTGAACGAGCGTCTTGTTTCCTCAGATTGTTGCCAATTCCTTCTTGGCAAACCCCACCACGTCCGCTCTCTTTGCTACCATCCTGGTGGAGTATTTGCTGGAAAGGCTTCCGGAGATGGGTTCCAACGTGGAGCTGTCCAACTTGTATCTCAAGCTGTTCAAGCTGGTGTTTGGCTCCGTTTCCTTGTTTGCCGCAGATAACGAGCAAATGCTTAAGGTGAAGAGATAGATCTATGCAACCTTGTCTCTTAATTATGAATGTTTCTTTGTTTTTGTTTATGAATTATGAATGTTTCTTTGTCTTTCATTTATTTCCATTACATTGTATGTGTGTGTGTGTGTGTATAGAAATAGAGAGAGATATTTACTAAACCGCGAGTTTGCAGTGAGATTGGAAAGTGGAGATGTTGCCAACCAATCAGATTTAAGCTTTCAGTTTCATTTTACACTCTGGAGAATGTGAACTTGAATCTGATTGGGCAACATCCCCACTTTCCAATCTCAGTGCAAACTCGCGGCTTAGTAAATATACCCCATAGAGAGAGAGAGAGATAGTATGTGTATGTATACACACACGTATATATTAAGGGCGATTGGAGCTCCTATCACATGGGCAAGCACAGGTCACTCCCATATCTCGTGTGGTAGTAACGCCAACCTATAATCTACTATACCCATCCCTTTCCTCCATCCACAGAGCGGAACGCGTTTCCGCTTCCTGTTCTGTACCATCCACTGATGCTGCGGCACATGTGCCCGAAAGGGTGATTCTACGATCCTAGTTATCAGAAAATGTCTCCTTTTTTAGCTTGATTTTTGCTTATATTAGTGGTTGATGATCATGACAGTCATCTGTGATACATGACAACCATACAGTTCTTAAATCACTAAAGAGCTTATTAAGTACTATGGAGAGCCAAGTGGCTAAAAGGACTGATAGTTAACTACATACCCTCAGATTGAAGGTTTGCAGGGAAGTGTATGAGTAGTGGTAACATAACACTCTGCACAGTTTCATTCTAACCACGCGTTCTTTGGTGGAATCCAAGCTCCGTTGTTAGTCTATGGTCTGTGTTTAGGTTCCGCGGGTGTGAGATCTTCTGTGTGTGTGCATTTGTGGATCATGTTAGTAATGTTCCTCCTTTTGCAGCCTCATTTGCACAAAATCGTCAATAGCTCGATGGAACTCGCCCAAACGGCCAAGGAGCCGTACAATTACTTCCTGCTGCTCCGGGCTCTCTTCCGGTCTATCGGGGGAGGCAGTCACGATCTTCTCTACCAGGAGTTCTTGCCGCTGCTGCCCAATCTCTTGCAAGGTTAGTTGAACACCCCCACTGACCTCTCTTATCCAGTCATAGGACAATAATTGAGAGTATATGATGGCTGTGTGGCTGATCCAATGCAATGACACATGCTGAGCATCATGGGAGACGTATCTGAGAACTACTAGAATACAGCTGCTGCCCAGTACTGGAAAGTGCCTGTGTTTGATATGTATTTGTATTTCAGGCTTGAACATGCTACAAAGTGGTCTTCACAAGCAGCACATGAAGGATCTGTTTGTGGAGCTGTGCCTGACTGTGCCCGTTCGCCTGAGCTCGCTCCTTCCTTACCTCCCTATGCTGATGGATCCCTTAGTGTCTGCTCTTAATGGCTCCCAGACTTTAGTAAGTCAAGGTTTGCGAACCCTGGAACTGTGTGTGGACAACCTGCAGCCCGATTTCCTCTACGACCACATTCAGCCTGTCCGGGCTGAGCTCATGCAGGTAATGTGCACGCTATATCACTAGGGGGCAGCGTAAGTGCGACACATGCGAGTAATGACATTATAGTGTCATCGCCAGGGTGACTGAGTGGTATTTCTGTTCATATGTTTCCCAGTCATATTTTAGTTTTATTCAATTGTAAAGTAAACTTTAGAGCATATAGGGGATTTTTATGTTTTGTGACATGGCAGAGAGCCCACATGGTAAATCTCTGCAGTTTCCTGGGACACCAGTGTGTAAATATGCTGCATATTTGGCGTCTCTAAGGTTGTATGGAGTCTCCGGTTCACATATTGCTCTTGGCCTGTTTTTTCCTCCATAAGACATAACCATATACCCAATGTATCAGGTGTCGGTGTGCAGTCACTGAAAGGCAAATGGATGCTTATGTGCAGAACTAGAGTTATGGCTGATAAGTGTCACCGGGTCTAACTGATGTCCACGTTGTTCCAGGCGCTGTGGAGGACCCTGCGCAATCCATCAGACAGCATCTCCCATGTGGCTTACAGAGTTCTAGGAAAGTTTGGAGGAAGCAACAGGAAAATGCTGAAAGAATCCCAGAAGCTTCAGTATGTCGTGACTGAAATACAAGGACCCAGCATCACTGTGGAGTTTGCTGATTGCAAGGCTTCTATTCAGCTTCCAATGGAGAAGGTAACTTTATACTTAGTATTAAACCTACCCCCCCCCTCTCTCTCCTCTCTGTATTCTTCCCCCCCCCTCCATCCCTCTCTCCCTTCTCTATCTCAAAACTGTTTACATGTGCCCAGAGGCACACAATGCGGTTTCCTTTTTCTTGTGATCTTTAAAGGTCAGTCTCCATTTCACATTAATTATAGTTTTAATTAGGTATGCAATTCTGTAATTGATGTTATCCGATACTCCTTAAATGAAATTTAGTTCGACCATAATTTATTACCAGGTTTTTATATAGCGCCATCATATTACGTAGCGCTTTACAATTTGTATCCGACATAATCGCGGGTGCCCGCAGGCTTACATTCTAATGATGCATAGGGGCGATTACACATACACTAGGGAAAATTTAATCAGCTGCCAATTCACCTACCGGTATGGTATTGGGGTGTGGGAGGAAACCGGATCACCCAGAGGAAACCCACGCAGGCATAGGGAGAACATCTCCACACAGATAAGGTCCTGTCTGGGGAACTGCACTTACAACCTTAGTGCTGTGAGACATCAGTGCTACCCACTGAGCCATCCATGCTCATTTACCACTTGCCCGGATGCACAGTCTTAACCACTAATGGTGGTGGACTTCTCTGAAGACCTGATATGCGGTCATGGTCCCATGTGGTTGCTGCAGGGGGTTAGGAGGGTTACTTCTTTGTCCCAACAAGTGCCTCCTTCAATGCAACTAGAGTACAGCGGCGTCAGGANTTTTGTAACCAGAATATCAGAATATTTGTTCCAGTGTTTGCCATGATCTCGCTCTTTTGTAAGGAGTTTAATATCTGTTTACTTTTTTTTCAGGCCATCGAAACCGCCCTGGACTGTTTGAAAAGTGCAAACACTGAGCCGTACTATCGGAGACAGGCTTGGGAAGTCATCAAATGTTTCCTGGTGGCCATGATGAGCTTGGATGATAATAAACATGCCTTGTATCAGCTCCTAGCACACCCCAAGTAAGGATCCCCCCCCCCCCCGGCATACATTGCGTTTTACAGGCTTCAGTGTATGTGTTACTGGTTTATAGGCTCATTTTCTCCATCTGCCGTGTAATGTTCTCAGATCATAAAGTTCCCCAACATCTGTGCTTGGCAACAACTGCATTACGGTGTGAGGTTATTAAAAACCTTTCATTGCTTTCTGAACCGTGCATATAATATAATATTGGAATAATGGTTGGAAGCTATGTATCTGCGAGCTACCCAAACCCATNACAACATATTACTCCCCCTGTTGCCCACATTGTGTAAATCTTGGAGTCATTTTAAACCTGAAATAAACATTTTGTTTACACAGTAAAGCGCTTGTGATAATCCCGCTCCAGCGGCTCATAATGAGGCTGTATCCATGTGTACGGCTTCATTTGTAATGGACTTGCTCCCTGTGTTGCCTGTTCGCACATCATATGGATTCTGTTTTGCCTCTCTGGGCTGCTGGCTGCGACTGTTCACTATCAGGATTGAGCCATCTATCATGTTTCCACCTAATAGGTGACAAAACGTAATAGATGAGCCGCATTAGCCCTGTCCCAGGCGGATGAGGTGTAGGCCGAGAAGCAGGATTTATGGCCTCCGTCCTTCGCTAGTTATAGTTGTTTTGTTTCTTAAATGTAATTTTTTTTTTNGTTTTGTATAATTTACATGAACGTGTTTTGGTTTTTATTTCTCCTGCAGTTGTACAAATTAAACATTCACAATGTGGTGTCTGAATTTGTACCTTTGATAATGAACACCATTGTAACCCAGGTTTCCGCCAATGCCAGGTAATGTCATCAATTCTCATTGATTTTATTATTTATATATATATTTTAATTGCTTTCAAATGAAAATATTTTAACTCCTAAGTAAAATTTTGTAACAGTGTAGTAGTTTATTGACAAGGGACCTATATTGTTCATTGCTTATATTAGAACATAATTCATGTCCACGATTCATGGTATCAGATGATTTCAGTCTAATCATTAATGTTTGTATNCCTGATATATTTCCTATTTCTTTATAATTGCACAATGATGTAAANGTGTTAAGGGGATTGTTTTGGTAGGTGTGGGGGAGGGGTTATACCTTATGACAAAAGTTATATTCTTGTACCTTGTTAATAGAAAAGTTAATGTACAGAGTTTAGTTCTAATGGGCATTTGGTCATTCCTTGCATATTAATGCTGTAGCTCTATATTGTCACGTTATTCGCTCGGATTCAAGTTAATGATTTTCCATGGTATCTTTGTAGGCAACATAAGCTGTACAATAAGGAACTCTACGCCGACTTCATCGCAGCTCAGATTAAAACCTTGTCGTTTTTGGCGTACATCATTAGAATCTATCAGGTGCGTAGTATGAAGATCGCCATTGTCTTTGTGTAACCAGTAGTGTGTGTGTGTGTGTGTGTGTGTGTATGTCTCATGTTGTTTCTCTTTGTTCAGGACACTGTGGCTAAGCATTCCCAGCAGATGGTTAAAGGGATGCTGCAGCTTTTGACTAACTGCCCACCGGAAACGGCCCATCTGCGGAAAGAGCTGCTGATTGCCGCCAAGCACATCCTCAGCACAGACTTAAGAAGCCGTATGTATCTAATGGCTGCACTGTATTAAATGTTACCNTGATGAGGACATATGGATTGTATAGAGATATAAGCTCCGTTTATCGGTCCCATGCTGGATTCAGGCTTCCCAATTCCAATGGAATTCCATCTACCTTAAAGTCCATAATGGAAAAGGGGGGTGGTGCAAATGTCTGGATAGTATGGAAGGAGTTGTATACTTCCTACTTCCTATGTCCCATATAGAACAATTGCTTGCACGTTACCTTTTTAGATGTCCAGATCCAGTCCATTTTATAATATTTGTTAAAGTGAACCAAAAACATGTGCGCAACAGAAGCTGTTCCTATGGAGCCAGTGACACCTGTTAAACACAGTTTCATGTTCTTTATGGCTGACAGGTTACATAAGGTTATTTGCTTTTGTAACCGGCATTGTAACTGCTGTCATTTCAGAGTTTATCCCCTGTATGGACAAGTTGTTTGATGAATCCATCCTCATTGGTTCTGGCTACACAGCTCGGGAGACCCTCCGGTATGTATTGTGTTGTTGACCAATATTAGCTATAAAGGCTTGCACACGCTAGAGGTGTTATGAAGTTAAGGGGCAGTCGCACACACAGATGTTTTTGCAATAGTGTAAATAGTGAGTCCTACAAAATGTTACTGCTCCGCTCCTCCCTCTTCCATACCCCCATTTCTGTCACTGGTATAAATGGCATTACATGATAGCTGCACGGTTCATGTACTTTCCTATATATGGCATTGTGCTGCTGCTGTTTTACCTACCACCGTTACTGCTTTGCTTCTAGGCCCCTGGCATACAGCACGTTGGCGGACCTCGTGCACCACGTCCGGCAGCATCTGCCACTGAACGACTTGTCCCTCGCTGTTCAGCTCTTTGCCAAAAACATTGACGATGAATCCATACCGAGCAGCATCCAGACTATGTCCTGCAAGCTTCTGCTCAACCTGGTGGACTGTATCCGCTCCAAGAGTGAACAGGAAAATGGGAACGGCAGAGATATCCTAATGAGGATGTTGGAGGTAAGTGGCCATCTATGCTTTTGTGGGATCTGCATATGTGATGCATATGGCTTGTACTCTGTAGTCATTTTCATGCCTTGCTCTATCTCTGCCCTTTAAGGTTTTCGTTCTGAAATTCCACACCATCGCCCGCTACCAGCTCTCCGCCATCTTCAAAAAGTGCAAGCCCCAGTCTGAGCTGTGCACGGCAGATGCCATATTAGCCAGCGTCCCCCCGACCACTCCCGCCAACGCTGCGTTGCCCGCTGCCCCCTCCACGCCTCTGACCCAAGTCCCCCTCATGGTGTTTGACAAACAAGGCGAGAAAGACAAAGAGGACAAGCAAACCTTCCAGGTGACGGACTGCCGCAGCTTGGTGAAGACCTTGGTGTGTGGAGTGAAGACCATCACGTGGGGCATTACGTCGTGCAAAGCACCTGGCGGTGAGCTATCGTTCCTTCAGCTTGGTGCAACTACTGGCGGAGTGTCTTCTATTAACGCTCTCTTATTCTACAGAAGCCCAATTTGTCCCGAACAAACAACTGCAGCCCAAAGAAACACAGATCTATATTAAGCTTGTGAAGTATGCAATGCAGGCGCTGGACATATACCAGGTAACACTTTATTTATTTTTATCTTGTTTGCTGAAATAAAAAAGTAAAGATGTAGTCTACAGTTTTTAGTATGAAATTCGAAAATGAGAGAGAATCTGATTGGTTGCTATGGCCTATCCCCATTTTATTTTTTTAATACAATTTTGGAGTCCTATTACCACAACTAGTGCAAGTCACCAAGTACTATGTGCTCCCTATAGAAGAACTGCAGCAAAGTTAATCACGTCATGGTATACTCCTCTGATAGAAATACATGAGGGCCTAAATTTACTAAGCAAGTGAGGATGTTGCCCGTAGCAACCTATGAGATTCGAACTTGCATTCTCCTGTTTGTAAAATGAAACAGAGAGCTTGAATCTGATTGGTTGCTGTGGACACCATCCCCACTATTCAGTCTCCCTGCTAAGTAAATTGAGGCCGAGATGTTTGATATACTGCGCTATATTGAGAATATACTGTGTAGCTTTTACTTCCCGTGATTCCTGTTTTAGGTCCAGATAGCTGGAAATGGACAAACCTACATCCGGGTCGCGAACTGCCAGACCGTGCGCATGAAGGAGGAGAAGGAGGTGCTGGAACACTTCGCTGGCGTCTTTACCATGATGAACCCTTTGACCTTCAAGGAAATCTTTCAGACGACCGTTCCGTACATGGTGGAGAGAATCTCCAAAAACTACGCTCTTCAGGTGTGGGAATAGTCTGCAGACACGAGTCCGGGCTCTGATCCGTTCTACGTGTCTGGCCTATTGACATTGGCGCCACTCGTTTAGGAGTTTTAATTAGCGTTGTCATTTCTCCCAGTGTTTCCAAGCGAGGGGTAAGCGACACTAATCAGATTACATTCTAAGGCAAATGTCTACCATCAATGTAATTATAGCGGCTTCTCCTCTGCTTTACAACTGCTGGAAACGTGGCCGTGATTGGGCGCCAGGGAATTTTTACTTTCCTTTGTTCAGGAATGTTAAAATTGAACGAGCGTCTTGTTTCCTCAGATTGTTGCCAATTCCTTCTTGGCAAACCCCACCACGTCCGCTCTCTTTGCTACCATCCTGGTGGAGTATTTGCTGGAAAGGCTTCCGGAGATGGGTTCCAACGTGGAGCTGTCCAACTTGTATCTCAAGCTGTTCAAGCTGGTGTTTGGCTCCGTTTCCTTGTTTGCCGCAGATAACGAGCAAATGCTTAAGGTGAAGAGATAGATCTATGCAACCTTGTCTCTTAATTATGAATGTTTCTTTGTTTTTGTTTATGAATTATGAATGTTTCTTTGTCTTTCATTTATTTCCATTACATTGTATGTGTGTGTGTGTGTGTATAGAAATAGAGAGAGATATTTACTAAACCGCGAGTTTGCAGTGAGATTGGAAAGTGGAGATGTTGCCAACCAATCAGATTTAAGCTTTCAGTTTCATTTTACACTCTGGAGAATGTGAACTTGAATCTGATTGGGCAACATCCCCACTTTCCAATCTCAGTGCAAACTCGCGGCTTAGTAAATATACCCCATAGAGAGAGAGAGAGATAGTATGTGTATGTATACACACACGTATATATTAAGGGCGATTGGAGCTCCTATCACATGGGCAAGCACAGGTCACTCCCATATCTCGTGTGGTAGTAACGCCAACCTATAATCTACTATACCCATCCCTTTCCTCCATCCACAGAGCGGAACGCGTTTCCGCTTCCTGTTCTGTACCATCCACTGATGCTGCGGCACATGTGCCCGAAAGGGTGATTCTACGATCCTAGTTATCAGAAAATGTCTCCTTTTTTAGCTTGATTTTTGCTTATATTAGTGGTTGATGATCATGACAGTCATCTGTGATACATGACAACCATACAGTTCTTAAATCACTAAAGAGCTTATTAAGTACTATGGAGAGCCAAGTGGCTAAAAGGACTGATAGTTAACTACATACCCTCAGATTGAAGGTTTGCAGGGAAGTGTATGAGTAGTGGTAACATAACACTCTGCACAGTTTCATTCTAACCACGCGTTCTTTGGTGGAATCCAAGCTCCGTTGTTAGTCTATGGTCTGTGTTTAGGTTCCGCGGGTGTGAGATCTTCTGTGTGTGTGCATTTGTGGATCATGTTAGTAATGTTCCTCCTTTTGCAGCCTCATTTGCACAAAATCGTCAATAGCTCGATGGAACTCGCCCAAACGGCCAAGGAGCCGTACAATTACTTCCTGCTGCTCCGGGCTCTCTTCCGGTCTATCGGGGGAGGCAGTCACGATCTTCTCTACCAGGAGTTCTTGCCGCTGCTGCCCAATCTCTTGCAAGGTTAGTTGAACACCCCCACTGACCTCTCTTATCCAGTCATAGGACAATAATTGAGAGTATATGATGGCTGTGTGGCTGATCCAATGCAATGACACATGCTGAGCATCATGGGAGACGTATCTGAGAACTACTAGAATACAGCTGCTGCCCAGTACTGGAAAGTGCCTGTGTTTGATATGTATTTGTATTTCAGGCTTGAACATGCTACAAAGTGGTCTTCACAAGCAGCACATGAAGGATCTGTTTGTGGAGCTGTGCCTGACTGTGCCCGTTCGCCTGAGCTCGCTCCTTCCTTACCTCCCTATGCTGATGGATCCCTTAGTGTCTGCTCTTAATGGCTCCCAGACTTTAGTAAGTCAAGGTTTGCGAACCCTGGAACTGTGTGTGGACAACCTGCAGCCCGATTTCCTCTACGACCACATTCAGCCTGTCCGGGCTGAGCTCATGCAGGTAATGTGCACGCTATATCACTAGGGGGCAGCGTAAGTGCGACACATGCGAGTAATGACATTATAGTGTCATCGCCAGGGTGACTGAGTGGTATTTCTGTTCATATGTTTCCCAGTCATATTTTAGTTTTATTCAATTGTAAAGTAAACTTTAGAGCATATAGGGGATTTTTATGTTTTGTGACATGGCAGAGAGCCCACATGGTAAATCTCTGCAGTTTCCTGGGACACCAGTGTGTAAATATGCTGCATATTTGGCGTCTCTAAGGTTGTATGGAGTCTCCGGTTCACATATTGCTCTTGGCCTGTTTTTTCCTCCATAAGACATAACCATATACCCAATGTATCAGGTGTCGGTGTGCAGTCACTGAAAGGCAAATGGATGCTTATGTGCAGAACTAGAGTTATGGCTGATAAGTGTCACCGGGTCTAACTGATGTCCACGTTGTTCCAGGCGCTGTGGAGGACCCTGCGCAATCCATCAGACAGCATCTCCCATGTGGCTTACAGAGTTCTAGGAAAGTTTGGAGGAAGCAACAGGAAAATGCTGAAAGAATCCCAGAAGCTTCAGTATGTCGTGACTGAAATACAAGGACCCAGCATCACTGTGGAGTTTGCTGATTGCAAGGCTTCTATTCAGCTTCCAATGGAGAAGGTAACTTTATACTTAGTATTAAACCTACCCCCCCCCTCTCTCTCCTCTCTGTATTCTTCCCCCCCCCTCCATCCCTCTCTCCCTTCTCTATCTCAAAACTGTTTACATGTGCCCAGAGGCACACAATGCGGTTTCCTTTTTCTTGTGATCTTTAAAGGTCAGTCTCCATTTCACATTAATTATAGTTTTAATTAGGTATGCAATTCTGTAATTGATGTTATCCGATACTCCTTAAATTAAATTTTGTTCGACCATAATTTATTACCAGGTTTTTATATAGCGCCATCATATTACGTAGCGCTTTACAATTTGTATCCAACATAATCGCAGGTGCCCACAGGCTTACATTCTAATGATGCATAG
>JABWIB010015110.1:0-21374 GCA_016617825.1 Platyplectrum ornatum
CATTCAGTCTTCCTATTTGTCCTTGTATGCCCTTAGTCCTCCTTTCTCTTCCCTCTGTGACACCAGCCAATTTTTTAACCTCTATCTACAGTATACAACCTCCCTGGTCACTCCACAATAGCCTCTGGGGAGAACACTGCTCCCCCTTATGAAAGTAAATATTCAAGGAAATAACATATCAAGTGAAAGTNTAATGAATATTACATAAGCAGTTTGTGAAGTGTTCACTACCCAAATGTCATAAAGGTCACATAAAATAAAAATAAAACTTCTCCACTTTATTGCTTGGGATTATNTGATACTTTCACTTTTGCAAGGAACACAGTTTACAACCAGAGTTCATCACAAAGCATCTTATAAAAATGTAATATCTAATAACGTGGTATAAGGCCATTAAGACATTTACTAAGCGGTAAGATTCCCCAGTATGTNAAATGAAACTGAGAGCTTGCATNTGATTGGTTGCTATGGGCAACATCCCCACTTTCCANCTCACCGTTTAGTAAATATACCCCCAAGTCTCAGGCAATGGCAGCTAAAAATCTACTAATGTATGCAAAGATAAAAACATCAAACATCAGCAGAACATAAAAGTATGAAATGCACAATAGACAGAAAGCACATTTGTTATATCATAATGCTAGAACCAACCCTACACTGAAACCATAATACGCAAGTATGGAACATGAGGATACAATGGATTAGGCCCTAATCTTCTCTTGGGTCCTATGCAGAACCCTATGTAAGTAAACCCCTCACATTATCTTTTGTTATTTCAAAATATAGATATCACACAGATGTTTCATCCTCTACAGTAAACAAAACAGAGTAGAAAGTTTAGACAATTGTACATGTAATCTTACATATTTGGCTTAATAATACACAGATTTCCATAATATAAATTCTTGTACACACAGATTTAAGGATCTTTTGTATATACATAAGAAAGATTCCAGTGTTGCAGACAACACTGGTACAAACACACTACAAGCAGTGTGTAGTTATAAGCATTTTATTTTTGTGAATGTCAGAACACCGGACCGGAACTTAATGCTTGTTTTATCTTCTATTCTGATCATCCCATAAGTAGTTGTAAACCTTAATATCCACTTCCAAATATTTGATTAAAACAATGTCTTCCTGATGTCATACCTTGCAGACTGTTTCAATATCCCATGGCAAGATAGTCCTCAAGTCAATCACCTCACAGGACAAGCCAAGCTTTTCTTGGGCAATGGATGCAACTTCACGAATAACATGAACCTAAAAGAATGTTAAGCAGCTTGTCAGCAAGTGAAAGTAATACATAGTGATGAATGGTTACCAGACATCGCTGAAAACATAGCTAAATATATCTAATAGAAGTTAAGGTAACAAATATCTTGATATGTTTCCCCTTTCAGAGTTCTGTTGGCTAAACCCTCACAAAGTTCGCAATTCCTATTTAATGTTATTTTATTCAAATGTCTTGATAAGACAATATTTATAAACAAAAGTCTCAATATTCTTCCTCTGACCACATAACATTCACAGAAATATAGATTTACATGCAAAGCAATCCTGNGTAGTCTAAATGTAGTATCTTATATTTAAATCAATTTACCAATTGCAGAGATAACTCAATTAACACAATTAAGGACTGAAGCTATTAAATTATCATAAACATTTAACTTCCAAAACACTCAATATGAAGTAGCTATAAAAACCAACATGGGAAAAATAANACGCCTAGTTTACATAAAACCAGACACAAGCTTAATTTAAATAAATAAATGAGCACACATACTAACCTGAGTACCCCAAGAGACCAGTGTAACGTCATTCCCTTCTTGAATAACTTCGGCTTGAGACAAGGGGATGTAATATGGTTCCACAGGAACTTGCTCAACTAGAAGAGTACAGAAAAATAACAAATATACTGGAATTATATGTCTTCCTAAATCAATTTCACTTGGGATTAAAATTTACAGAGCAAAAGATTGCGAGGGATCCGCAACCCGCCCACTCCACCCACTCCACAGAGCGCAAGGGATCCGCAACCCGCCCTCTCTGGAACTACAACCAAAAAGGTTGAGAAACTGGAAGAAAATGTTTGGATTTCTGGATGCAGAACAGACATCCTATTAGTTTACAGTCACTGAAAATTTCTGTAAAATACTAATAAAGTATGTACCAATCAAAACTTCTAAAAAAAAAAAAAAAGTGTCACCATTTTGTTTGCACAAGTGGGTAAATTTAAGGAATGGTCGGTGTCTCAAGTCCTTCATTGTGAGAGAAGAGGTTGGCAGTGTGATCGCTTGGAAGCATGGATTCAACAGGTCTCCAATAGGGAACCCCCAAACATTGTAATTTTTGGATCTAGTCCAGAATGATTAACACAATACTCTACAGTTTAAAGGAAACAAACTGCATCTATCATGTCTTAGCTTAGAGTCTNTGTTCTGCGGAATGTTATTTCCAACATGGTGGAACATTTAGGGTTTGTAGTGTTTCCAGTGCAATTTTACTTNTTGTATAGAAGCAAAAGATTTAAAGTATTTGTGTTTTTACCTAAATGTATTTTTACACTATTGTGACTGAAAAACTTAAAAATGGGACTGACTGGTAATTATTTTGTCTTTGGGTGTCCTGACAAAATACAGAGAACTTAATGGTACCTTGAACTAAGAAACTTTGGAAACAACTGGCTTACATATATAAAGCACAAATGTCTGGATCTGGATTCCACTCAATATGTTCCTGGCCTATATTATTATTAAAATCATAATTAATGATTACATCTACAAAATCATAATACATCTGTACAGCTGAAGCTGGATTAAAAAAAAAACCCGGGGGAAAAAAATGAAAAACCTACACTATAAATACCAATCTGCATATAAATATCAGACACGTAACTTGTAAGCCAGAAAAGGGAAACATATATAATAAAAACTGTCTAAATGGGTCTGAAAGAGCTGAATTTGATATGATTATAAAACACACTTTGGTTTCTCAGACTTCACTTCATTTTCACCATAGCAACCACTGATGCAAGTGCTATTCATTTCTACATCACTTGCTGCATGTCACATGTGATACAATAAACTACACAGCAAAGGTCAGAATACATCATAGAAGGCTCTACATTACACGTCTACGCCAGAGAATGTCAAGGTGACTCATCTTTCTTCCATGGATTCTTTATCATTACATCCTTCTTGGCAGTAATGGAAATACAAATACTTTAGCTCCAACCTATTAAGGCTATCAGAACACTATGAATAATACAGCTATGTAATGAAAATGTGATTTATTTCTTTTTCAAAACTTACTACAAGTTTGGAATGCCGAGTCTGGCAGACAGTCCCAGTGGAAATTTAGATAGAATGTGTTATTGCAATGAGGAAGCTATTAGAAAGGAGAGGAACCATTAAACACTGCATGGTGTATAGTTTAAGGACACTGAACAAATGCAACAAAATGTACACAAAAGAATCATGCCAGGTCACATAATACATAGGTCTAATATTTCCAACATCTGGAAAGAGCAACCAATTAAATTTTATTTAACACACTGGAGAATGTGAGCTTGTTTCTGATTGGTTGCTATGGGCAACATCCACACTTTTCCAATGCCACAGTTTAGGCAGCATGTCCTACAAACATTGCATACATGAACCGGATGTTTGCAACAACGTAATTTCTAATCCTATCTCTATGTATGNATTGCAGATATTTCATTCTATTCACTTTTACCTACTTTTGATTGTGCTAAGATTTCTGTTAATTGTTCATCTTGGATGTGCTATAGTTCCTAACAAGGGTTTTTACAATCAAGTTTAAACACCAATTTGTTTGCAAGTTGTTCTTGCCCAAGTAACAAAACTTTTGTACCTAGACTTACTTGCCAATTGTAATTACAATTGCTTAAGTACAATTGTAGGTCCGTTGCTTTTCTCTATCTATACTAGTTCCCATGGACAGCTTATAAAGTAATTTGGATTCAATATAATCTCTCTGTGTATTATACACAATATACATATCCACTCCTGATCTCTCTGTAGGCCTGTGTGTCTCTCAGCCACATTATCTATCCAAGTCACTTGAAGCACATATTTCAGAACCAATGTTCTCTGCCAGCTACAGATAAATTTCCCTTCTTAATGTGGACTTACATTTACTTGCCAAATGCTTGCATAAAAATCTGGGTCCTTTCTTGGCTACAGACAGTGAAGGCCGTTGATGGTGTAATTGGTATAAAGTACTAACTACCCTATTTGGGAATAGGGCTAGTGTCCCTATTTTATTGTGCCCTATACATATCTGCTGCTGCTACTATTTGTATTAACATTATTAGCCATCATTAGCATCTCTAAAGGCACCAGGCAGGGATGCTCGCTGTACCATGATTTTCGAGTTATGTATGGAGGCTTTGATACAGTGCATTTCAGATAATGCAGACTCATTGGGCAATCTCCTCCTATATCACACCCATCTACTACTCTTCCCATGTTGATACAGGAATTTCACAGGGATGGCTTCCTCTCCAATTTTAATATCAACTGGAATAAAACTGTTACCTGGGCATAAACCTTCTCCTGGATAACAGTGACCTAGTATCACAAGTGTTCTCCTTCAAATTGAAGGATTCCCATAGTATTACTTACCTACCTTCACACAAACATCCCTTCAATTCTAGTAATATTCAAAAAGTCCTATAAGAGTGGACTTGCTTGAATGCATCAACATCCTTAAAATAAACATTGTCTTATAGATAATCTCCTACAAACTCCACTTGCTAGGGTTTTATCTGAAGTAACAAAATACATGTTTGCCCTGAGAAGGGAGGAAAGGGGGTGTTGTTGGACAAGTAGATACCTTGTCTCTGTAAATACTATGCCATAGTTTATCAGAAAGACTAAAGAGAAGCAATGAGTACAGGCGAAGGATCTACACTTTCATATTCACTACACATTGTACCATGGATCCCAACAACAATGCAATCATATCCTCCTACAAAAGGACTAGAGACATAGCCTCTTCACCCCCCTATGCACAACCCTGAGCAAAAAACAACCAACTACCTGTAGAGCAGTCTTCCTNTCTACAAATTAGAGATNAGCGGGTTCGGATCCCAGAGATCCGACAGATACGAATCTCTGGGATCCGGGGGAATTCGGGCAGGCTCGGGGGTGCCTCCTCGGTTCNGAGCAGGAACTAAGTGCACACTCATTGTCCATTAATACTGGGGGCTGCTCTAAATATCTGGGGGCCGCTCTAAATATCTGGGGGCNATTCTCTAATATGTAATGGGAAAGCGAGAGTTAAATATCTTCCCCACTTTTTCATTCCGTCTGTTTAATAAATTCAAGCCCAATAAGGGTAATAAGAGACATACTTATCAGTGCTGCTGATAATCATTGTATAATGGGAAAAGCTATTTGCTCAAAATCTATATCAATATAACTTGCCCAGACATCTCTTTATGGTGCTAGATATAACAGACTGCACAGACACCTCCTTAAAGTGCTTAATTAAACCTAGTTACAATAATGGAGCACTTTCCTCACGTATAAATATAACAACAACGAAAGCTTCAGGGGACAATATAAATGACTAACTATACCGTATATAGTAACCGATAATCACACATCTTAGAATAATTAGCTTGCAAATGTAATCGGTGTAATCAGTGCAGACCTAAACAGTTTATTACATTACATTATTCAAAACTTGTTTAACTGAAATGAATAATGTTGTTGAGTACATATAAGAATACTTGTAGGATAGCGGCATAATAATCCTGCCATAAATGAAAAAGGATTCAATGTTGGTAATCATGNATCTGTCAATATTATAGCCCAGCCGATTCCACTTAGAGCCGTATAGAGGGATAAATCCAAATTATAAAATCAGTAGTCAAAACTGCAACATGGCAATAAAATATAAGGTTTAAATGCCCCTTTTTGATATGTCAGGCCCCATGCTGATGTGCGTTTCACTAGCTTAGCTTTGTGTAGGCACCCATTCTTTATAACTATATAGTATAATAGTATGTATTAAACACCCATGAGATGGAAAAAGAGAGACTTATCTTATCTAGGGCTGTAAGCATGAGAAAGTACAGCTTTACTAGTTTTGTGGTTTGGGAGATAAAGCACCTGTTAGTACTCACAATGCAGAGACTNTGTGTGTGTGTGGGGTGTCTTATACTCGAGTCAATATGTTTTTTCCCATTTTTTTTAATGGGAAAATGGGTGCCTCTGTCTCACTGTTTTAATGTTTAGTTCCAGTATTGTAGTTCATTGCAGATATTTCAGCTGTGTACTGTTTTTACAGGACCAACTCAGAAAATGAATCTCTTTCAATCTATAAACAGCGCCTTGGATAATGCACTATCGAAGGACTCAAGTGCAGGTACAATACATTCTATATCTTTCCATATCAGTTTTTTTTCTCTCATAATAAAAGATAAAAATCATTTTATATACTAGACATATTTTTTGTTTGATACAATGCAATCTATATGTAAGTGCTATGANTATATCCAGAATAGGTGTTTACATTCAAGCCATTTTCAAAAGACAAAGCAATAAATAAAAAACTATTAATAACGTACTGTTTTGAAGTTCCTTTTTTGTGTTAATTGTGCAGAATATTATCATTATTGTAGTATTATTAAGTCAAAGGGTTTCCGATCCCTTTCTTGAAAGTACTGACAGATATGTCTTCAGTATTGTAAAACTGATGTGTTTCCTATCTTAGTAACAAGTTCTAAATGTGCTACTAGTTGATAGTCAACAGTGACTCAATATCATTGTGTTTTGCATTAATTGGTCTGCCAAACNTTGGACCTGGCCACCGATCAGGGCCGGCGACAGGGGGGGGTCAAGGGGGACAGCTGTGACGGGCCCCAAGCTTCGGGGAGCCCTGTTACTAGTGTTATCACTATTGAGGGGGGCCCCAAGATTTCTGTTGCCGGCCCTGCCACCGATATACAGAATGGGGAAAAAAGGCAACAGGAATGAGGTGCAGGATTGTTAATTCAATAACAATTCACACAGGGAAAACAAAAATGGCATACTATGTCCATTTATAACACTGATAGCTGTCCACAGCTCATGGGAAGATCGGTCTTAGGTTGCAGGGAGGGTATGATTGGTCCTAGGATGCGGCAAGGCTAAGGTTGGTCCTTGGCTGCGTGCAATGGAAATTTGGCGAAAGGATTAAAAAAAAAAAATTGTCACATGCTTTATCCAAGACTAAAGGGTTAGTATAATGCTGAAAGCTTGTAAATTATTTAAGATCCGCCATGTTATTTAAATGTATTTTATAGATAAAATAGACTCATTCTGTGCAATGGGGCATGTTTTTTCAGTTTTTTATTATTTTGCTGTTAATCCAGAAATCTGAGGCCACTTTCGATTTAAAAAAAAATAATAATAAATAAATAAAAAAAAAAAAATGAAACCACATAAAGCAAAGTACAAACAATTCCCCAGCACAGTGCCATTAACCAGCAGCTGACTTGCTGTTCTATGTCTAAAATAACTGTTCATGGGAATACATTGCATCTTACCTGTACAGGAATCTGCTGCTCATACTATTAGTCCATTCATTTTTCTGTCTTCTTTTCTTCCCTCTGGAATCAACTACTTGGATTCTTAGGTCACTATTCTTAGGTCTTAGGTCACTAGCATGATGCTTTAGTGAATGTTAGGAGGGAACAGGAAGGGATGCATGGACAGTCGTGCACAAGATGCATTATCTCAAGAGGTTTTAATATGTAGAGGGTTCTTTCTCTGAAAATTAAAACAAGAAATTTCTTAAACACAATATAAAGGAATTTCTACTTTTGTGTATTATGTAGTTACAGAGGATCATGTTCAAGAAACCTTACTATTTTGACACAGAAATGTTGCTTTTTCCAGAAGGATATACATATATACCTTCCTGTAAAAAAAACAACAAAAAAACCCCATAAAACCCCTCACCTCACTTCCCTGAGCTGCATACTAGGTGCCACGCTCTTTCCTCACTGATAACTGATCTGATGAAGACAAAGGACCTTATGTTAGGCCATTATGTTAGGCCACGTGTCTGCATCCCGCTTTAGATATCTGAGGAGGGAAGGGGAGAGGGGATGCACAGGCCAATCTGTGTAGATAGCACCCTTTTCATATTTGAGGGAAGGTGGGCAATTACCCTATGTGTACCCTAGCTGTAAACTTCATATAGTTTAGGACTTTAGGTTATAAAATAATCATTATTGTTTTAGTAGAAAATGATTTACTGTTGTATTGGGTCTTAAATATATAAAAGCTATTTGGTTTTCATTTAATTATGGAAATAATTGAAATGGTCACATATATAAGTATTATATTGCATAGGATTCATTGAAGATTGTCTGTAACAGACACCTCTTCCTGGCAGTGGCTGCCTTTTTGGTGTATACAGGGGATAAGTGGCTGCCGGGTGTATTGAAACAAGCAGCAGTTGCCTGTCAGAGCTCGTGGGTATCCCACCCTCTAGGGAGTTACTGAGCCTTCAGGGGCGTCAGAGAACGGCATCAACTGCTAAACTGAAGGGTTTTATGCCAACAGATGAATATTACACTCCCTAAACTGTTATAATATAATAACCCCTTCAAGTTACCAGATTACCATGAAATTGCTGGGTTTCATTAAAGCCATAGCTTTTTGCTGGTAATCTGAATGGGGCATTATTTAAATCCTAGATCTTTTCAGCCAGGTCTTAGAAAAGGGGTATAAAAGAACTCAACCTACATTATAGAAACATGGGGGGCTGAAGGTCCTGTCAATCAGAACGTTCAGGGGCTGAAAGTTTGCCTAGGGCGCCATTTGTTGATGCAACTGTGACTATATTGATATAGCAAATTCAGCAGGAAATGAGTAAAATAAAAAAAAAAATTACCCAATTTTCTCTTTGTTGCAGTAATATTTGGTGAGGATGTTGCGTTTGGTGGTGTCTTCCGATGTACTATTGGGCTCAGAGACAAATATGGTAAGTTATGATTTTAATGTTTTTTACACTAATATATATTGGCCCTTAAGTATCTTTGTTTTATTCTATAGTTTTTCTAATTCATTTACGAAACAATATTTAATTGTTAAATTATAAAGTAGAATATTCATATATTATTATAGTTGATGAAGTTGAAAAAAAAAANTAAAAACTATTTTGTGAGCTGGAAAGTGATCACACTTGACTAGAAATGAGTGGAAACTAATGCAATTGAGGTCTATAATACTTTAGGGACCAAAAAAGGCACAAATTCTGGGTATTTAGCCATTTTTAGCATTTTTTGCAAAAAAAAATCCAGATCCAAAACCAAAACCCACAAGGCGGTTTTGGCAAAACACATCCAGATCCAAAACACGAAGGGAGATCCAGATCCAAAACCAAAACCCAAAAAAATGCCTGGCGCACATCACTACTACAAATACAATTGATTGTAATATAGCACTAAATCATCTTATGTTGAGCATGTTGTAAGCCCAGCAGTCATTGTTTATGTGACTAAACAACTGTTGTGCTTAGTTAGTTTAAAAAAAATCTACATGCGTCTGTTTTTTATGTTTGTGTGTAAATAAACGGAATCTAGACCTTTCAGTAGTTTCACGTTACATAAAATTTTCAAAGCACCGCTGTAACTGCTAACAATGTTAGAACTTTGCTATTTATAGCAGTATATTATTAAATTGTTATAGCCCTCATCATATATAAAATCTCTTTAAAAATGTGAGAGAGTAGTTTTATACCACCCAAAAAAAACCTTTAATTGCAAATACTAAGTATATAAATATGTAGGTCACCAAAAGCCTTGGGGCATAACCGAACTGGTTTTGTCAACAACATCACAGACACAGTAAATATGTCACATTCATTTGGTTCAAATGTCTTAATCTTTTAAAGGTTTAATACAGTATAAGCCATTCTTTTCTACTTCTTTTAAAACATACAGTAATCAGTATCAGTTATTGTGGCAAGTGTTTTACATGTTTGGCATTGCATCTACACTTTCCCTCCAGGAGCTGTAGGTTCATGTAACCACTATGCAACCCAACTATTAATGTTACTTATATTTATTTATTAGCATGTTTTTATACAGCGCCATTAGATTTCGTAGCGCTTTACAATTTGAATAATAAATAAGATATGACTGGGTGGTAACAGAAAGGGTGGGGTGCCCTGCTCGCAAGCTTACTGTACATTTTTTAGGATATTTGGGATTGATACAAAGAGGTAAGTGCTATTTTTATACAATGGATGGACCAGCCAGGTTGTAACATAATAGTACACAGTGCTTTGTGTGATCCAGTCACTCTGCAGTGTTAGTAGAAGAAATTGTGGGTAAAGTTACAAATATAAATATATTGTCTGAATAAATGATTTTTTAAAGGAACACTTAAGGTTATCCTCCACTCTCCAAAATATTAACATAGGAGGAAGATTATTCCAGAGAGCGGGTGCAGCCCAGGAGAAGTCCTGTAACCGGGAATCAGAACATTTGTTTAGTTTAGATCCTGTGAAGATCTTGAGATAAGTGAGGATATATATGTGGGTGCAGTGTTATTGATGGCTTTGTAGGTTAGCAACAAGTTTTTTNTATTTAATTATGTAGAGTACAGGCAACCTGTGTAGAGACTGGCAAAGTGGACTGGCACTAGAAGAGTGTTATGCAAAGAAGATTAGTCTGGCGACTGCATGCAATATAGACTGTAGGGGGGCGATTTTATACTGTGGGAGGCCAATTAGAAGAGCGTTGCAATAATCAATTCAGGAGATGACTAATGCAGGAATGAGAGTTTTTGCAGTGTCTTGTGTGTGGTACATGCGTATTCTGGAAATATTTTTTAAATGTTTATAATAGGATTTACAGATTGTGTGGAGTAAAGAACAGTCCAGAATCGAGAGTAACACCAAGACAGTGAGCTTTTATGAACAGAAGCTATATCAGCATTGTCAACAGAAATGGAGAGGACAGGTGGACAGCTTTTATTGGCAGGTGGAACAGGATTGGATAGGTATATTTATGTATCATCCCCATAGAGATGATACTGAAAACCAAATGACTATTAGCTGTCCAAGGGAAGTGGTATAGATAGAAAAAAGCAATGGACCTAAAACGGAGCCTTGTGGTACTCCAACAAACAGGGGAAGTGCAGGGGAGGTGGATCCAGAGAAGCGAACACTGAAAGANCGATTAGAGAGANANGNTATAAACCAGGAGAGAGCTNTGTCCTGAATACCCAGTGATTGTAACATTTGTATGAGTAGTGAATGGTCAACAGTGTCAAAAGCAGCAGAGAGATCCAGGAAAATTAAGAGAGAGTAGTGACCTTTGGAGTTAGCTATGATAAGAACATTGACTACTCTATAGTGAGGGCAGTTTCAATGGAATGTTGGGAACAAAAACCCTGAAGAGGATCTAGAAGGTTGTGTAAAGAAGGTCGGTCAGGCAAGAGCAAACTAGTCTTTCAAGCAGTTAAGATGGGCATGGAAGTTGGGCAATGGGTCGATAGTTAGAAGGAGAATTTGGGTCAGAGGTTTTTTTTTTCAGAATTGGAGTGATTAATAATTAATAAATAAATATTCTTATATAAATTTACAGCATTGGTTTGGTCATTTTATATGCAGCATTATAATGAGTGGGGGAGAAGTAATATATAATAAGCAAGATATATAGTCCAAGATAAAAGGTTTACCTATTAGATCACCTCACTGCAGGTTATACATAGGTTTTGCCAAGCCATTGGTTTGAAGTTTTTATTTCTCTGTTCTTGTACAGTATTCAGAGTCTCTCCATGGCTGCTATCGCAGTTTTTTGTTCATGTTAAAGGCTAGTACTATTTTGGGTTGTTCTGTAGCATTACTTTTAATATATCTGCTTCTCCCTACCGGTTTATCAGATATTACACGTATAACATACATAAATACAAATATGGTATGTATTTTGTCTTTTTTATATTCGTTGACATTCCAAGGTTGGTACAATATGAAGCAGTATTATTTATCTTTGGCAGGCACAGGGGACGTTGTATTCATTGATCAGCGTATAATAATCATTGTGACATTATTGTACCATACCAACACCACTTAAAAGTCTGGAACCTGTCTCTGTGTACAGTGTTGAAAGGGCATGATTTTTATGGCTATTTATTTGAAAAATCATTAATTGTGACATCATTATTCAGTGAAAGCAATATTACTAATATTGATGGGATTTCATGGGAATGATATCCATTATTAACCACTAGGGACCACATACAGAGTGGAAAATGCACTTTTTTCTGTAGTCTAGTTTCGGAAACGTGCGTAAGCCAAGTACACATAGAGGGGTACAATGTACAGTAAGGTCTTGGTTATGCCTTTAAGTAGTTTTGAACAGCATGCCTTTAAGAATAAGCTGGGCAGAAAAGGTAGCGTTTAGCGTATGTGGAGGGGAATAAGCCTCAGAATCCCTAGCTGAGCAAATTTGATTCACGGACACTATGGGGCTGACCCAGAGTTGGAGTGCAAGGACAAAATAAAAAAGTGAAGAACTATACAGTTTACTTAAAACAGCTCAGAGTTACTATCACTGCCTAAAGCATTTTATAGGAGCCCCCCAAAAAACGGCAAGTGCAACTGTAATTTTAAAGGCTGNATTATTAAATAATCATTCATTAATCTTAAGAGATTTTTGTACCTGAATGTAATAGCTTTCTATATCATGCTGGGCTTTTCTATCATGTTATACTCAAGTATCCAAGGAAACAAAAACACTGGATTTTCTACTTATAATATATGGCTTTAAAATAGATTTAAAAGTGGACTAGAAAATGGCAATCCCCAGCATGCTGTGGCATGGCATGCCAATGGATCCCTCAAGAAAAAAATCTAGCTAAAGAATCCAGATTAGTCTTCTGGGCTATGGCCCAAGTACATATTAGAACCTTGTCAAACAAACAATTTAAAAGGACAAAAGCACAGTCAGCACCAGATGTAAAAATACATCATATAACTTACCAATTACACACACACACACACTTTTTTATGTTATATATTTTTATATTATATATTATATAGTGTGTGTGCATGCAAGACGGCTATCACTCCTCCAAAGCCAAGCAAACACGACTCGGTGCTGCATGTAGAAATCCATAGTAGTGAATGGCACTCACAGGCATTTTATAACAGTTATCTATATATATTGAATTTTAATAAATATATATATGTACTTATTTATTAAAACACAAAATTCTTTTAAATGACAATAAATAAATATGGGTGGTTAATTCTATAAAAGGTACAGCCAAGGAAAATAGGAAAAAGCCAAACATGACATGATGGCCAAAGCATACAATTCTGTTTTAACCCAAAACATTTGTTCTTGGCCAACCTACCATTTATTAGAGGTCTTAGCCAAAATTCTATTTTGTACAGGCAAAACATAAATCTGGCTNTATGAGTGCACTATGAACTTTTACAATACATTACCTGCTGCTCTGTACAATATTTTGGGTTCAAAAAAAATACATGGATTTTTGTCTTCAATGCAGGAAAGTAGCAGACCTTTTGCTTGTATTGGACTTCTAGGTATCACCACCTGTCAAAAATACCGAGATGAAGACCAAATCGATTTGTCTTCCCTTGCTGCTAATAAGACTTGTATTTATAAAACATTTTTAACAGGCTTTCAAAAAGAACATGAAATAAAGAATTAACAAGCTACTGAAATTAGCAATATTATAAAACCTAACCCTACAAATTTAAACTACATCTGTGGCAGGTTAGAGTTCAACTGAACCTTTTTTGGAAAATACATACTAACCACAACTGCAAGCAGTATGCAGAACTCATGATCATGTATTATATAGCTTATTCACCAGAAGTAGTTAAATTCTGCAATTAAAACATTACTTNTTAGTATAATGCTGAAAGCTTGTAAATTATTTAAGATCCGCCATGTTATTTAAATGTATTTTATAGATAAAATAGACTCATTCTGTGCAATGGGGCATGTTTTTTCAGTTTTTTATTATTTTGCTGTTAATCCAGAAATCTGAGGCCACTTTCGATTTAAAAAAAAATAATAATAAATAAATAAAAAAAAAAAAATGAAACCACATAAAGCAAAGTACAAACAATTCCCCAGCACAGTGCCATTAACCAGCAGCTGACTTGCTGTTCTATGTCTAAAATAACTGTTCATGGGAATACATTGCATCTTACCTGTACAGGAATCTGCTGCTCATACTATTAGTCCATTCATTTTTCTGTCTTCTTTTCTTCCCTCTGGAATCAACTACTTGGATTCTTAGGTCACTATTCTTAGGTCTTAGGTCACTAGCATGATGCTTTAGTGAATGTTAGGAGGGAACAGGAAGGGATGCATTTTTCCAAAAGGATATACATATATACCTTCCTGTAAAAAAAACAACAAAAAAAAACCCATAAAAACCCTCACCTCTCTTCCCTGTGCTGCATACTAGGTGCCGCGCTCTTTCCTCACTGATAACTGATCTGATGAAGACAAAGGACCTTATCTTAGGCCACGTGTCTGCATCCCGCTTTAGATATCTGAGGAGGGAAGGGGAGAGGGGATGCACAGGCCAATCTGTGTAGATAGCACCCTTTTCATATTTGAGGGAAGGTGGGCAATTACCCTATGTGTACCCTAGCTGTAAACTTCATATAGTTTAGGACTTTAGGTTATAAAATAATCATTATTGTTTTAGTAGAAAATGATTTACTGTTGTATTGGGTCTTAAATATATAAAAGCTATTTGGTTTTCATTTAATTATGGAAATAATTGAAATGGTCACATATATAAGTATTATATTGCATAGGATTCATTGAAGATTGTCTGTAACAGACACCTCTTCCTGGCAGTGGCTGCCTTTTTGGTGTATACAGGGGATAAGTGGCTGCCGGGTGTATTGAAACAAGCAGCAGTTGCCTGTCAGAGCTCGTGGGTATCCCACCCTCTAGGGAGTTACTGAGCCTTCAGGGGCGTCAGAGAACGGCATCAACTGCTAAACTGAAGGGTTTTATGCCAACAGATGAATATTACACTCCCTAAACTGTTATAATATAATAACCCCTTCAAGTTACCAGATTACCATGAAATTGCTGGGTTTCATTAAAGCCATAGCTTTTTGCTGGTAATCTGAATGGGGCATTATTTAAATCCTAGATCTTTTCAGCCAGGTCTTAGAAAAGGGGTATAAAAGAACTCAACCTACATTATAGAAACATGGGGGGCTGAAGGTCCTGTCAATCAGAACGTTCAGGGGCTGAAAGTTTGCCTAGGGCGCCATTTGTTGATGCAACTGTGACTATATTGATATAGCAAATTCAGCAGGAAATGAGTAAAATAAAAAAAAAAATTACCCAATTTTCTCTTTGTTGCAGTAATATTTGGTGAGGATGTTGCGTTTGGTGGTGTCTTCCGATGTACTATTGGGCTCAGAGACAAATATGGTAAGTTATGATTTTAATGTTTTTTACACTAATATATATTGGCCCTTAAGTATCTTTGTTTTATTCTATAGTTTTTCTAATTCATTTACGAAACAATATTTAATTGTTAAATTATAAAGTAGAATATTCATATATTATTATAGTTGATGAAGTTGAAAAAAAAAAAGACACCAGTCCATCACGTTCAAACTATTTTGGATTTCCTCTGATCTTATCTTATCAAAGTTGATCTTATTATCAACGTTGATGAAGCAAAAAACAATTTGGTTTAATATAAAAAGCTTCCTCTTGACCTAAGGTAAGATTTTACTTACTCTGGATATTTTTTTNCCTCTAAAATGTTTCCTCTTCTTCAATATTAATGGCAGCTATTGAACCTGCCATTAAATTCCTTATCTTGACTGTAAAGAACCCTTCCTCTGCTGGCTGGGTGACCGCTTGTCCTCTGTAATGTATTTGTATATACTGTAGTAATCATGATTGTTCTTGTATAAACAATACATTNTTATGTTACTGGGGCTTTTTAAACCATCATATAGCAAAATTGCTAGTTTGTGTCCTCAAAATGTGTGCCAGTTTAAAAAAAACAGGAAAAACTGCACTTTAGTAGATTTTACCACAAAGGATTTCCTCTCTTGTCGCCAGCCTCCAGATAGGTGTCAGTCACCCTGCCCACAAAACAAACTGGTTGATTTTATTCATTGTAATCTAAAGCAACGTAATATTTTACTATGATTAAAAAGTATATTGTGTAGAAATTGATCATTGTATTGTTTGTATTTACTGAGGCTGTGAGATTACTTGTAAGATAACAGGCCATTTTTCATGTTATTGCTACTGATCTTGATATAGACTCTGGTTTAGGCTCCGTATTTGATTGGTATAGCAGGGGTTCAAATTATCCCCCTGATGTAACATGTAGGGATTGGTTCCTTATAACGAGCTGCTGCCTCAGGAGACTGTAAATGGTTCATTCAACAGCCATGACTCTGGTTGCATCTCCGCTTTTATATAATCAGTATTTAAAATTATGTTATCCATTGATTTATTTTAATACCTGTGTATATGATGGCTCCTTAATTTTTGGCCTGGCTCCTAGACTGAAATAAATTGATTTTGTATATGTAAGCCAAACACAAAGCACATATTTTGTATGTTAACAGTAATAGGCAAGTTTCCAAATACTGTCAGATTATTCTTGGTAAATCTGGACTTTGTTTGGCTAGACTATAGCTGTATATTTTATTTTATAATTTGCTTCATATATTTGCTGATTGTTAATATTGTGGCGTAGAAAAATCTAAAATAACAAATGGCCTGGCCTGCAGTTTTCTCATATAGTCTATGGAAGTGTATGACTACTTGGACTTCTTTCATTGTTCTCTTTGGCCAATATGCTTTCAGTTACATATGCTTTTGTAGTTATTTTTTTTATATTTATTATATACACTCCTCTATATCTCTATAGCAACTATCTTCTGCTCTATGCTTTGGGGCCATGGGAATGGTAACATGATTCTTGATGTATAGAAATAAGGCTGTTTAACCGCTTGTAGTGAAGAATCACTATTATATGTTGCTTCTATCAAACCTTTATGTCTTTTACATATTAGTATTATAAATTGTCAAAATTACTCTTATCCATCTGCAACTATTACTGTTGTATACATTACATGCATATTAATTAATGCATGAAATGTTACTGTTTCTGGCTAGTTACATTTAATAAAACAGAAACTGTAGTCACTGTANATACAGTTATGTATATGCGTGAGTGCTTACTGTTATGTGTTTATACAATATGAGTAAATTTCAACATTGNGTTGCGGTCATGTTCTGATTTGATCACTAGAAGGCAATCTTACTNTAGTTTTGTTTCTTCATATTTCACTGCAGCCTGAAAAGGAAAANATCCCTGAGAAAATATAATATAAGTGATTGCTACTTGCTCTTGATGCATTTTTTGACAGTACTTTAAAATAAATGTATAAAATTAAAAGTAAACACGATGTGACTGTTTTCATTAGAATGTTAAAAAGTTAGCAAGAATCGTTTAATGACCATGTTCTTTTCGATTTATTGCCTCACAAGCTCACAAGTGGCCTTGTTGTTATTTAATGAAATATACAGCTTGTTTTGAAAGTATAATTGCCATAACCAGTAATGTAAATAACTTTTATTATAAAGAATTTTTTTATTTTCAACCATATAAACAAATGATTTTGAAACCACTGTTAGATGATTACCTGTGGACACAAGGTGGTGGACTAAATGTAATGGTTGTGCCAATTGATGTTTTGATGTTATCAGCAAAGCACTATATGCATCAACATACATAAATTAAATTTTATGTGTGAAAAATACATGTTTAACACGTCAAATAATATTGTCTTTATAAATTCAAGGATTGTAAATTCATCCTGGTTTCTTTGTGAGCTTTATTTTTATTTCTCATTTCGTTAGCCGAGATGTTAAGGTTTCAATTAAGGATCATCTGTACAGTTCCATATTGGAAAGGGATTTCTTTTATGAAATGGATTCATAAAAACATCTCCCATTCCAGTGTGACTTCATCTAATTGTATATTTGTTCTAGATAATGCACACTTAATTATGCCTTTGGAAGAAATGTTGGTGGGACAAACTGAAGTTCACTTTAACTCTACACTTTACAGTCTGGAGAATTAAATCACTGGGTTCATTCTTGGTAGTATTACTTGTTTTTACATGTTCCCTAAATGGTTTGCTATACTACTGACCTCTTTATTAATGGTAGGTGGTATGTATGACTAAAGCTCTAAAAAGCAGGCTCCTCTACCCATGCCTTTCCTTTAGATACACATTCATTTCCTCTACTACAACAACACATTCCAGAACAAGATGGCAAAGAGANATTAATCAGAGAGCTGCCTTTAATTTGTGTTTGTGTGAACGCATAAATCCCCATGCTCAGCTGGACTTTAAATCATGGTTATCATATTTATTATATGGAACTTGTGGCAGTGTGTACCCAGCTATAGTGATCCCCAAAATTTGTTAGTTTGAGACCCCCTTAATGCTTCAATTTTTTAAGGCAAAATAAAATACCAAAATTTTTTAAGGCAAAATAATAATTGTCTAAATAAGTCCTAGCAGCTTAATAATATAATAGTCTAGATATTCTCCATTAATTATTGCTGACATGAGAAAAACATCCCAATGCTGGAGAAATCTGAGATTTCGGCTACACTTATCTAAGTATTGCAATGGTGAGGAAGAAGAAGTACAAACAGCATCTTTTTCACAAGTTCGAGGCAATTTTCCTGCAATTTAGCACTGACATGTCAAAATNACTGCCTTCTGTAATGTCTGCTGTACTGTCTCTATTTTCCCTACCACTTCCTAACTATCTATGTTCACTTTGTCATAACTACTATAGAGTGGCATTAGTGTCTAAACTCTGTGGCTCTCTCAATACAACATACAAACCATCTTCTTAAAAATATAATCCATGTTCTTAATACGTTTCTGTGGAAAGTATTTGGGTTTATTTTATCAATAACCTTAACTTGTCTTTATGAACAAAACAAATCTGTTTTATTGGTATTCATGCAGAATTAAAAACCAACCCAGTAGAATTGAATTTACTTCTGAGCAAATCAGGAGTGTTTTGTTGTTTTTCATGCAGGTAAATATTTGACTGTGTTAGTATACAGTATACAAACATTTTGGCATTGCTACGTAAGTCTTTTATATGTATTTGTGTGTTTGTGTGTGTGTNATACATTATACAATTTTATTTTTTTGTACATTTATTTATTAGCAAATAACAAGAATACAGACTGAGCAGTGGCCAGCCTGACGCTTTGTATTAGCTACTCATACAAATTAATTCAGTGAGGTTATGGGGGTGAAGGGGCTGTGTCTCGCATCGCCTGATATTCAGGTCTATTTTTAAATTTCAATCAGTGGAACCAGGTGGTTTGGAAATTGGCACAACAATCCTCGTCTGAGGNTATCTTCCATCATGTAAAAATCTATACGCTGGAACCATTTAGGGATAGTAGGGGGTATAGGAGACCTCCAGTGAGTGGGGATGATTGCTTTCGCNGCGGAACTGAGGTGTGAAAAAAGAGACTTTTTGTAGACCGTGAGAGGTTGTGGAGGAAAGAAGAGAGGAGAGAAAGTGACACATCAATGAAGCTAATGGAGATTGCATAAATCTGCTGTCAAAAGGGACACCGTTTAGAACAGTGCCACGGAATATGGAGGAAAGTGCCAATAGCTTCCTGTCAGTGCCAACAGAGAGGATAAAGTTGCAGAAATATTGTGGAGGCGGTGTGGGACCATCTACCACCTGGAGAGAATTTTGTGCTGAGTTTCAATGACATTGAGGCTAGGGGAGCCCAAATAGACCNCCCTTAAGTCCCTTATCAACATAGGGGAGGGCGGAGACGGTGTCGGTTATGAAATGGTAGAGTCTTGAGACCGAGTGGTAAGGAGGGTTGTCAGAAATACACATCCTCTCAAAGGCCGTCAGAGGTACGAAAGCTGCAGGCCCCCCCCCCCCACTGCATTGGGGGCACATAAGGTCTCAGGTGGCATCAGGGCCTGTTTTCCCTGCCTGATAAACTGCCGGGACTGGGGGGACTGGTGATTCTGGATAGATAGAATTTGCAGGAGATACAGTAATGTAGGGAGCACTGTCATTTCCCAACCAGGAAAACCAGTTAGGGCTCCATCTATCCAGGTCGGCCTTGGTGCATCTAAGGAGAGNTGGGAAATTGGCAGAGTACAAGTCCTGCGTCTCCAGGGTCAGGGTGATTCCCAAATATTGGAGGCCTGATGCATACCACTGGAAAGGGAAGGAACCCTAGAGGGCAGGGGGGGAACATGTGCAGCGGCATGGCCATGGACTTAAGGGTTTAGAGCGTGCTCCATTGATTTTAACCCTTGCCGCAGGGTAGGAATAGAGGGCCTTCAGTCTGTAGTGTAGGGCTGCTCCAGCATGCAATCCATAAATGTCCAATCAAAGGCCTTTTCTGCATCAGTTGTTAGTAAAACAGCCNAATGAACAGCGGTAGATATATGAGGAAGCAGATAGATGGCGTTTTCAGTGTAGTCCTAGGCCTCTCGACCCAGAACAAAACCTGGTCTTCATTCACAAGGTACGGCAAAGCAAACTTTAGGCGTTCAGCTAAGAGCTTAGTGAACAGCTTCAGGTCGACATTGACATCTGCGTAGGGATGGGATGGGAGCCAACGCCGGAGTACAGCACAAGGGGTCACNGAGGCTGCAGACCGCAGTTGGCATGTAAGAACCTCTGGGAGACAAGCGGAGCAGGCCGGCAGCAGAGAAGGTGCTCTGAGCTCCTTTTTTAGATCATTATTGGGTATGAATTTTCCCAGAAGTCATCAGTTGTTGTGTTCTGTGTGAAGTTCTTTCTCTGCATGCACGATGGACCCACACACCATGTGTACAAACTATAGTGGGTGGGCAAAGGTTTTAAAATAGTACNGTAAAGGCATGACTGAGCCCTTTTGTAGAATCCTTTATTTTGCCCGCACAATGTCTTTTGCCACCCTTTAAATCTTTTCTGTATGTAGTAGTGTAGAGAGGGTACCCTGCTCTCCTGTGGGAAGGATTCAAGATACCATGGGTTCATGTGGAGGCTAGTGTATGGATTAGGACAATAATCTTTTACAGTATTCAATAAAGGATCTTGTGTTCCTGTTACAATAAACAATTCTGTTCTGTACACACAATCCACTCAGTGAAAAAAAGATTTTTTTTATTGCAGATCAAAATTTATCAGTGCCAGAGCCATCATTTGCTTCTCTTCACATCAGGGTTAAGCTCCGAATGAAGTGTCGCGTATCCTGAACCACCAATGTGTTTAACTATGTGTGTGTGTGTGTGTGTGT
>JABWIB010015113.1:0-12504 GCA_016617825.1 Platyplectrum ornatum
AATACACAATGGGGCAGACTGGATGGGCCATGTGGCTCTTATCTGCCGTCACTTTCTATGTTGAATAATGAAGAAATAGTCTCCCTTATTCATTATCCTTTTTACTTTGTAGCAAATCTCCCACTTTACCAGCACCATATCAGCCCCATCACATGACCTCCACCATGCTGGACAGATTGCGACTATTCCAACATTTCACTTGTTGTGGAATAACCTTCATTTCTAAGAACAAGAACAGACTATCGCGTTTCACTTCTTTTTCTGCCCATTTTGAGAGTATAATAAAATCCACAAAAGTAAAGCTCATGATTACTCTATCTCAACGGAAGGCCAGTTTTATAGCTTCTTTAATGAGCAAACCTGTTTTCAGTTGTGCTAACATAATTGCACATTAGTCTTCTAACAGGTTTAACACACAATTTACCATTAGAACACTGGAGCGATGGCTGCTGCAAATGGGCCTCTATACACCTATAGCATTAAAAACCAGACATTAGTAGTTACTATAGTCATTTACCACATTAATAGAGTGTATTTCACTGATTCCATGTGAAATGTTAGCATCCCGCTCTGATGTCTCTCATCTGTCACTTATAATACTACTACTAGTAATAATTATAATGCCAATAAGTTTACTGAGAATGTGGACACTTTGTCGCTGTGTGCTATTCATGTCACTTCCTTGTTTTACATGAATTTCACCATATGAATAGACAGCAGATAAAGAAACGAGACGTGGAATCTACGAACGTGCGTTTTTATTATACAGCTGCAATAACAGAGCCATAAAATCCAACATTTTATTAACTTTTGTTTTTTAAAAGACAACGACGTTCACGACAACGAGTCGAAAAACTTGAAATGCATTTGAAAAAGCATAAAAACATCACAGGGTTAAAAAGAAAAATCATAATGGAAACATAAAAAGAAAAACGACCAACAGAAGTCACAAAGGCTTAGTAGAAAACATGGATCCTGCGGTCAAATGTATTAAAACAGCTCCTGAAAAACTAAACAAGCGTAAAATATTAACACTTAAATATACAGAACCCGGTGTAAACACAACAGGTAACACTTTGTACAATGTCTCAACGTGGCGCGGGGTCACTCAGCCGTGGGTGGTGTCATCTTCCACAAAGTCCTTGGCCTGTTCTGCGGTGATGACGTCAATGTGACTCACCTGGAGAGGAACAAATGANAACATTATATGGGATTTATGTAACATCTCTCCTGACCCGATCGACCAGCATGGTGTTCTGGGGACCTCTGTGATGAGAGAAGGGCTGCAGATTCCTTCCCTGCAATAACACCACACCAGGCTTCCAAATTCAGCGCGCTGACTGTACAGGGCGAGTTACAGAGCGGACCCGGAGTGTAACACAGAGAACGAGGGAACACACAAGAAAGAAACAACTATTCTGGTGCCTCAGATTCCTGTCATACGCGTCCAACACAATTAATGTGTCGTGTAAGATATTGGTCACATATGACACAGGAGCTGCTCCGAAATAAAAACCAAGGAAACCCCTGTGTGTGGTTATTAGTTTAGGAGCTGACAATACCTTCAAAGAGGAAGATGCAATTACGTATGTTTTGACATGGACATTTTTACTTATTTCTGTTATTATTATTAATAATTATCTTTACCTTATTTCTGAATTTCACCCCATAAAACTTATCGGCTGATTCCAGGAGTTCGGGCCTGAATGTTGTCGTAATAAACTGAGCATGTGACGCGAGTTCCATGATCATATCTGTGGGAGGAAGATGGGGATAACATTGACTCCATAATGATACAGACCAATAAATAGCGATAACAGAAATGTGACTGATATTCCAGAGGCTGAAATGGTGCTAATCAGTCATGGTTGATATAGTTAATCACTGCTTCCAGTTGCTCGGATGTGGGACATTCATTATTTCTAAAGTGTATTTCTTACATTTACATCATGTTTCACATAAATGGTAAAAACGGTCGTCTCTCTATGGAAATTCTTCTATCGGCCGCCTGTAAATCGCCTGTATGTCTGTGTCCAGCAGGAAAGTTGTGTTAGAAGAAATGAGACATATTATAAAATATAAGAAACATGGACTATGTGAGTCTGCCCTATCAGTGTCTGTGCTGGGTATATTACAAATTCTGAAACAAAGCAACAGCTATGGATGGACTTCTCTGAAGGTGCTTGGCACGGTGTGCAATGATTAACCTCCCATAATGAGCAGCAGCTACACAGAACATAATGAGACATTACCGGACACAGCCTTCCTGTGCTGTGCGTCCAGAGCCTGATCAATCTCATCGAACAGGTAGAAAGGAGCAGGGTCACATTTCTGGATGGCAAAGATTAAGGCCAGCGCCACCAAAGACTTCTGCCCTCCGGAGAGCTGCTGCATCTCCCTCATCTCCGCCTGTTTCCCTGTGAATGAGACCTGTGGATGAAAGTGATAAGAGCGTCAGTAGATGTCACACAGTCCATTCCACGCCAGTGTCCACATACTGGGGAGCATCTAACTGGACACCAGCACCACACACAAGCATGCAGCCTTACCCGGATGCCAACGCCGGTGAACTGGTCGACAGATGGGACACTGCTCTGGGAGCTGGATCCCTTCTCACTCTCAGCATTGCCCTCTCCTTCATCCTGGGACTGGCTGCCCTCCACNTCTCCCTTCTTCATCACCAGCGTGGCCTTGCCCCCAGGCACCAGCTTTGTGAAGACTTCACTGAAATTCTTTGACACCTGGAACCAATGTGTAAAAGGTAAATGATCAGCGAATCAACAACCCAAACGAGCAACAGGACCCAAAAGAGCCGAGCGTCCAACCTGCTTGAAGGTCAGCTGGATGGCTTCGTACTTCCGCAGTTCCAGCACGTTCATCAGCTCCATGATGGACTTGTACCCTCGGTCCAGCTCCTCCTGACGTTTAATGAGCTTCTCTTTCTGCTCCGAGAAGTTCACAAACTGATCCAAGGCTTTCTTATTGACNTGGCTGTACTTCTTCAGCTCCGTGTTACATTGCTCCAGCTTCCGGAATAACTGATAAGACAAATGTATAAAAAAATGTATTCAATGTAAAATAACAGATCTATACTATAAAACTGAGCACATTATTAAGAAGCGGAAAACACCATGATGTGGAATCGTTATATTTTGCTTAAAGTTTTATATTGTTAACCAAAAACCCCCGAACCTTGAATATCTACTACTACTTCTGTATAGAGATGACAATGGAAATAATCACTTCAATCATTTACCTGCTTTAAACTCAAGGTCTGATATTTTTCAAACGCCTCCTGGGGTAGTGAGCCGAGCTCGCGGATCTTCTTCATACATTCCTCCTTCTTCTTCAGCAGCATTCCCTGCCGGTTGGTCATTTTCTCCAGCTCTTTAGTGTCATGGTTTATGGCGTCCATATGCTCCTTCTCCATGTTCTTCCATCGATCCATGCTCTTTACCAGGTCCTTAATCTCTACCTCCGTTTTATCGATTGTAACATCCAGACCTGAGGAGAACATTAGGTGAGAAAGACCCACAACAAGACGACATCTCTAGACGTATGGGAAGCTCATTCACCTTCTGATCGTGCNAAAGTGTCTTTGACTCGTTTGTTGATGGCCTCCAGTTCAGACGTGGTGGCCGTAAGAACGGTCCCTCCTTCAGTCTCCCTCAACTCATTCAATTCCTGTGAGGAGTCAAGAAAAATCATAAAATACAAAGATCTTAATGGAAATCCCCTCATGAGGCACACGAAGAGACTGCTCACCTGTTCCACCTGGTCCAATCGCTTCCGTAAGTTCTCATTCAGGTAGGTTTCTACTCGTGTAATGGTTCCTTCCAACTTGATTCGCTCATTCAGAAGTTGTCGATTTTCCTGAGAAACAAAAAACGGATTTGCTGTATATCCCGGGAACAGTCCAGTAAGACACAGACCCCTTAATTCCATTAATCTTTAGAGAGTCCCAGCACAGGTTACAGGGATTTAGAAAACGCACTTGCTGCAGTTGGCGGATCTCGTCGTTCAGAGCGTCCACCCTCTTCTGATCGTCCAGACTGAGCTGAGACAACAAATCCGTCCCCAGCTCCGCTTTCAGGGACTCCCGGGTCGACTCCATGGCGTGTAAGCTGGCCTCCAGACTCTGCAAACTGCGTTGCTGCAAAGGAGGAGAAATACTTTACACTCTGCTGTAATAACGGAAGACTGCTGTCTCATCCTGTCCCGTTATTCTATAGGGATAAGACCACATCCAGTCACCATACTGGAAAGCGATGGTGGAAATTTCAAGAGGCAGCCCTCACCTTTGGCATGAACGTCTTCTCGGACTGTAAACGTTTCTCCTTCAGCATCTTCATCTCGGATAATATACTGTCCCGGGAAGCTTTAAACTTCCTCTGCTGCGTCTCAATCTGCTGCATCTGATTCATCAGCTGATCAATTTCATTATTAATCCCTGAACAACGCTAAGGAAAATACATGACATTGTGCAGATAACAGTACAATTGTATCACAACCAATGGCATCCTGGCACAAATACACAACTATCAGTGGAAGNTGGCGACACTAGATTTCAACTAGACAGGTCACATGGCCGAAAAAAACCCTTTGAGCAATGACCACTAAACATTGGCATGAACACAGGTCTGCAGCCAGGAGGCTTCTCCTCGTGTGAAATCCAGCACCGTCCAGCAGATCCAGTTACACTCATGTAGCCACAGAAGGATACGCTCAATGTTCCTCCGCAGGTTCTCATTAAGTTTGGCCTCCAGTGCATGAAGTTCGTCCTCCACCTTCCGGACGTCTTTCTGGAGCTCCAGACGGGACTTTCTTGTGTCGTAGTAACCACCAGTTAGCGCCCCACGATGGCTGACTTGGTCCCCTGTCACAAGGATTAATCCATTGAAAAATAGTCAAAACTTCAAATATGAAGATATAAATGACAAAATAATAAAGTGTATCATACAATGTTCATTGTCATATTTAGAGCATTCTCAACAGGAGCAGGAAAACTACACAATTATATTTATAAAGAGCATAATTCTTTTGACCATTTGAGAAACAAAGATCCAAATCAAGAACTAAAGGAGGATTTGCAGACTGCCGTCGTTTTTTTAGACTCCACTAGATGGAAAACGGAGAAACCGTGTATAATATATGACTTGTGTGAGAAAATCAAAAGCTCGTAAAGCGCCAACAAGCGTGTGAAGGTTTCAGTCTGGGGACGAAATCCAGCCAAACCTCTCGCAGGATAAATAAAGGGTTAACGCAGGGATTGGGGGGTGAGCACTTAAACTCTGCACATGATCTGATGCCAGGACAAACAACATAATTAATAGACAATTAAGAAGACCTGAGAGCNAGCTATAGAGTTCTTAACTAACACGGGAACGGCCCGAGCCGATTGGCTGTTGACTGAGAAACTTCAACACAGATTATGTGAAGTGTTTAGATGAAGGATAGAGTTGATGAGATGTTCTCTGCAACAGCTGCCATATAAAAAGCAGAAATCCAATCACCTAATCCCATCTAGTGGTGTCTGGAATTTATATTTATGTAGGATTGTGTCCAAGAACAAATCAAGTCTATAACGTTACAACTTTAAATGCTAATTTGTTCCACAGACAGAAGCCAAAATGGTAATACACTCAAGGAGGCTCTTAGCTGGCACGGAGGGAATACTACAATGCCTACCTTCCAGGGTGATGCAATCCATGGTAAAGGCCCTGGCTAGCTGCGTGGACACCTCCATACTGCGGCAAATAAGGGTCTTCCCAAACACGTGTTTAAACGCTTTGTCGAAGCGGTGATTGTATCGGAGCTTGCTGATCATGGGGATAGCGTCCTAGACAAATTAGAAAGATATATTTCATAAATGACAAAGGAAAAAGAACAAAAAAAATCTAAATCTATCTAATAACACATAGAAGCGAACTACACATTATGACAAACAGCATGGACAGAGGAAAAGAAGAAGGTATCTAAGAGGAAGGCGAATGAAATGATAATGGACCATAATAAATGACATGTGAGGGGGAGGTGGGAATATCAAACGATCTATAATTAATAAGTCATCATCCCCAATATCAACAATGGATTCATTTATAGTCACAATGCAACAAACAAGTCAACCCCCCCCAACCACTCTTAAGTCTTGAAGATTCAGATCTAGGACCATGGGGAAGGCTGGATACAAAAACTATGTGACAGCAAAAGGAAAAACTACAGAAATACAACATAAACACTACAATCTGGCGGAAGTAACAGATTACATCAGATTTCAGCCTCCGGTTGCATGAGGAGCATTTCATTCATCGTGAAGTTCCAGTGACTCAGAAGAGAAGACCTGGGGCTCAGGTAAATAATGACTCACGTTAGTCTCTGGATAAGCCGTGTCTCTGACATCCAGTTTATTGAGAGGAAGGAAAGTGACCTCTCCAGGAAGATTCATCTTGTTAAACTCCATTAAAATCTTGGTGCTGACCTCATCAGATTCTACAATATGATAAAACAGCCTGGTGGGGAAAGATAAATACACCTGTATAAATAAATCTGTACTATTGTCCATATACATTATATACAGATAAGCTGAGCGGAGACGTCACCTGTTCCCGGCCGTCACCTCAACACAAGTGTAGAAAGCTGGTTCGCAGTCGAAGTTGTTCATGACGATGCCGTGGTAGCCATTGATTACATGCTGGTTGATGCCTTTCCGTCTGAAGTGCTCCAGGACCTTATTGATGCTGTCAATACCGTTCAGAATGGCCTGAAAAGAGAAAATGTTCATTCATCTATATTAATCAAATACAGATAATTCCGGGTCAGTTTCAGTGGAGTATAACCGGTCACCTTTCCTGTGGCCGCCCGGAGGAGCTGCTGCTTCTTCTCCAAGTCCTCTCTCTTGGCTGCTAACGCCTGCTGCTCTGCATTCTCCTCACGCCACAAGTAACTGGAGGCACGAGATAAAGTACATTACTACTCAGGTACCAGGTGAAACATTGCCATCATTATGAGAGCTGCAAGCCTGCAAGACTCTTCCCCTCTATAAGGGACTGATCTTCCACTGCACTCAATCAGCAATTCCCCTAAACTGATAGATTTATAACAACCCATCTTAGTAAGNGTCCTATTGATTTGTCTACTCCTCTCTCTCATCTACCTCTCCCCAGATAACCACAAAGCTTCTCCCTCCTTATACCTGCTGTTACTTATTATCAAAGACTCTCTCATCTCACCGTCTACATATAGGGTCCACCAATATATTTATTATTTCTAATGGACTGTGCAGCTATAATTTACTTCATGATGACCCTATCAGCTGCATTTACAACTATCCGCACCCATCAACCATCAGATGACTGAATCTCGCTGCCCCCAGACTCACTTTCTCTCACTCTGCAGCTCATCTTTCTTGTTCTTCACTTCATAGTATTTCTTATCCAGTTCTTCCACTCGAGCTTTAACTTCATTAAGATCTTGATCTAATTTCTATAAAAAGAAAAAAACGACACTATAACAAAACATGAGGATAATGTTTAACAAGAAGATGGAATCATGGGAATAACTGGCTTTAAAAAGGATTGTCAAAATCTTTCCAGCATTTAAATCTGAACACACTTCACATAACGCACCTATTGCAAAGTGACCACACACTGAACATCCAGCAGATGTGAACAGCGCTGGCACAGAGGCAGACACAGCAAAAACGATCATATTACAGCTCTGTGGCGGGTGTAGTTACGACCAACTGATCCATGTCACATACTATACATTAACTGTGACCAGTAACNGTATTGTATGGTGTGTGTGGTCTGTTTTACACCAATGTTATACAGTCATTGTGACTCCTGGGATTTGTGGATCTACAGAAAAACATTTTATAAACGAGCTACATACAGCGGTAACACTTGTCGCTTCCCCCATACATTTACTTACAGAGTACTGCTCCAGATTCTTCTCCTTGTTTGCTTCGGTGTCTTCGAGGTCTTTGTGGATGGCAGCAATCTGACGTTTCTTATCGTTAATAGCTTGATCCAGGGATTTTAACTCCTTCTTAATCCACTTGTCTCTTTCTTCCTTAGATGTGAATTGACTGCCACGTCCTTGCTTGGCGTAAAGGTCTGTTCTCTCCTGAGTGGCCTGCGCCAATCTACAGGGTTAAGTTACAGTATCAGAAATGTACAGAAAAATTATTAAGACCCAAGGAGAATGATCTGGATCTGACACAGACGTCCTCAGTCATCTACCACAGGAATACAGAATGTAAAAGGGAGCGCGGCTCCACGTACCTGGCGATGCCGCTCTCCTCCTTCTGTTTCACGCTGCTGAACTTGGGCTCGGTCTCTGCCAGTTCCTTCTGTTTCTCCTCAATCTTCTCCATTAATTTCTGTCTTTCTTTTAAGAGCCGTTTCTGTAATAAAAGAAACATATTCCGGGTTACAAGTCACCCAAATCATTCCGCATTCACAGCTATGAAAACAGCTCCTNCACATATCTGATGGTGTATCCCAGCTATAACACAGTGTTCTGAATGCAGGACCCCAACTTAACTATCCCAATCTATCCCCACAACAGATGTGATGCGAGGCATCAACCCAAATCCCTGTCCCCCAACATAACTCTCAGCAAGAATACCCTCCCAACTGCCAGGTCAACCTGCTCCCTAGATTTGGTTCACAATAAGTATAAGGCTGCATCACACACTTGTAGGGGCGCCTGCAGGAGGACACACAATATAGTTGTGTACTATACTAGCTGGTCCACAGTTACCATGAGCCCGACANACTCACCCTCTGCTCGCTGTTCCCGGCCAGCTCGTCCTGCAGATCCTTGGCCTTCAGCTCTAGTTTGGTTCTCTGCTTTATCTGCTCCTGTCTCTCAGAGCTCAGCTGCTCCTTCTCTTCCTTCATTGCCGATATCTTGGCTTTCATCTCACGCACCTGACGCTCAATGTCCTAAAGAACATACAATGAGGTAAACTCCCGGCAGCAGCGTGAATAACCCCAGCAGACCACATGCAACAGTAATAAACACAGAACATGAGAAGTTTGCTGTCACGCAGCGCTGGTTTAGTAGGTCATTGTCTGGCCTTTTGGTCTATTTAGTCGATACAATTAGGTTTTGTTAATGTGCTGATATATTGGTCCAGCATACACACTGTCCAGCAAATGTCGTTTGCAGCATTACACTGCACGGAATATTTGTGTATTTGTCACCACTCGGTAGGATTTATTTAAGCGATGTGCTCCGCTGCAGTGTAGACATACTAGTAGTAATGTCTCTCACCTCCATTTTGTCTCTGGCATCCTGCTGGGCGTCTCTCAGTTGTCTTGATTTTTCTCCACTGGTCTCACGCTTTGAAGAAAGCTGCAGAAAACACAAAACAAATCCTCAAAAGCCACAAAAAGATAAACGTCCCCAAAATCCCGAGCCCCGGGTGTACGTGCGGACAGGCCAGTGCTGGGGACAGATGGGAGCACAACTCACCTCATCCAGCTTTGCTCTGGTCTCATTCAGCTCCTGGTTGTAGATGGTGTACTCCAGCGCTCTCCTCATCTTATCCCACTTCTGGTATTGTGCCAGCTCCTCCTTCTCCTCCTCCAGAGTGTGGAGCCGCTCTTCAATGTACTTCAACAGCTCATTAATCTTCTCACGTTTACCCTCTGGATTAAAGGAAAACAGGAGATGACAAGAAGGATCAGGGGTGACCACAGCGCTCGCAGCTCCCGGCCGGGCGGTGACTGACCCGTTTCCTTCATCAGAGAGATACTTTCTTCTTTACGCTCATCGTACACTCTGGTACCAGCTACTTCCCGAAGCAGCTTCAGCCTCTGGGAGTCCGGAGCAGTCGCCATCTGATTAATCTGCAGGGTAAGAAGACACAATGCTCAGGAACATTCATTTCAATTTCATCTATTTGCCATGAAAAGAAACTATTAAAAAGTAACAAAAAATATGAAACAGTAAACTACACGCAGTATTATCCCCAATAACAAGTATTTCCTGCCCCATTACAACACACATGATAAAGTCCCTCAAGCACATTATCTGTATATATCATATATAATAACATATTGCCATGAACAAGACATTTGCAAATATAGAAAAACTTAATAAACAATTAACCTGAATATCTGAAACATTTTAAGATGTTCATAATAATTTCCAATTGGAACAAATAAAAAAAACAATAACAACCAGACATCAAGTTACATATGAAGCGAGATGAAGATAACTTACCTTGCCCTGTTTCACTATGTAATATGGATTACTCCGCGAGAATCCAGCACTTTCCAGCAGGTTCATGACATCGTTCTTACTGCAGGGAAATTCTCATTAATAGCCGCACGTTACCAAAACAAAATCACTTCAAAAACACATTAATACTAAAGTACATGAAAAGAAAAAGTGTATATACTGTGTATATAGCAACAAATGAAACAGGTGAGAGCGCTGCCGATCTCTGCAATAAACCTAACGGCTGCCTGGAGCTAAGGAACAGGTGTAAAACGTGAAACCTACGTCACCATTTTCTTGTCTAGGAAATACTGATCCTTTTTGGCTCCGATGACTCTTCGCAGGGAAACCTCTTCCTTGTCAATCTAATAAGAAGTGAAATAATGCCGTCAGCATCCTGGTCCTGGCGCACAGGTGAGGTCAGAGCGCGCATAACGTGGTTTTTTCACTTACCGGCAATCTGTTGTCAGAGTTGTCGAATATGATTTCCACAAAGGCAGAAATAACTCGCGGGCCTGTTCCCTCCTGTAAGAAAAGGACAAATGACACATCTGCGACATCTCACAGGCAACAGGTGTGAACGTCTCCCCATAATAATGGGTTTAATATGAGGTTTGTGGGGTAGTACAAAGTTTGGTCATACCGTGTTTCCCCGATAATAAGACCCTTTTTTTTTTGGTCCAAAAAACACCATAGGGCTTATTTTCGGAGTAGATCTTATTTTAATTACCATTGACAGAGATTTACATAAACAGTCCTGCTTTTATTTTATTTTTTTCAAACTGGGGAATTTGCTAGGGCTTATTTTTGGGGTAGGGCTTATTTTGGACTGTTTCACAAAAATTGGGGTAGGGCTTATTTTTGGGGAAACACAGTATTTGTCTAGACCAAGGAGAGGCAAACGCCAGGTGTTGTCAAACTACAAATCCCAGTTATCCACTCTATGCAGCTGCAGCATGCTGGGTGAGCCTGTAAAACCCCAGTGTGCCTATGGCTGCCCCAGGTGTGTAACAGGAAGGTAAAACAGGAGTGAATATAAATGTGTAACATGAGAAGGTATAAATGAAAGAGATATAAACGCAAAACCAGATTTACTGACGTGTAAGAGGGCCAAGCGCTGCTCTGGACGAAGGTGACTGAACTCATCACTGAGAACGAACTGAATGGCTGCGAGAGAAAGAAAACGTCACTTACACAACACAGCAAACACAGGAACACCACAACGTAATACACCGCATCACACAGGGTCCAGATCCCCACATCCGCTGCATCCAATGAGTCTTATGGAATAGGGAACATTAAGGTCAAGCTGTGCAAATGATGCGAGTGACCTCACGTCTGGATCCCAACACCGCGAGAATCAGTGTCACACACTTGTCACCCATCTGCCATCAGAATACATGTAAACGCACAAATCATACAACAAAGTTCTTACCGTAGAAAAAGTTACTTTTCCCGGATCCATTTCTCCCCACTACAAGAAACAACAAGAGCGACACATCAACAAAGACACAACACAACAACACAACACAAGCAGAGAGACAGCAGAACAACGTCTCCAACATTAACACTCACCAATGACATTGTGCTTCGAACTGAACGGATCGACGATTGTCTGATCCCTGTAGCTGCGGAAGCCCTGGATGATGACCTGGGGAGACGCAGGGAGGAGAATGAATGATTGCGTATATAAAGGAACGTACAGCGCTGTATAATGTGATGGCCATATATAAGGATCAGCAAGTAACTCATCATACGATGACATAGTGCTGTGTTATATATAAGAAACACGGTGTATAAAGCTAAACCCCGGCCTTAACCGCGCAGAACCCCGACCCTGTGCTATGATCCAGAGTAATGTAGGTGGGAGAGACCATGATTTCGGGATCTTATAGGAAATTCTATCATCTGTTGGGTGGAGATACAATCTGGATTTGGTGCACACACGAACACACACACTATACACCATGCAAATCACTGTACAACCAACATTACCTTCACACACCACACAACAACACAAACACACAGACATCATCACACGTAGAGAATAAAACTGGAATTAGAGTTCCACACCCGCTCCTTGTTATATGGAGACGTTACACCCCTCCTGTGCGGAAATGTAGTCACACCTAAAAGATTAAACTCATCAACCAACTCTCCCCCTGTGTTTCATTAATCGACTACTAAAAACTCCTGTATTCATATCTCACCCCCAGACACTCATCATGGTATGACCCAGGTGTAACTCTCACCCCCTGACACTCATCATGGTAT
>JABWIB010015114.1:0-13068 GCA_016617825.1 Platyplectrum ornatum
AAAATACACAAATATACATTGTCTACGTTTTCTGTAACTTGATACAGAAGATCCACACAGATACAGACATGACGCTTTATGATTCGCCATATCGGCATGTCGCGGTACGCATGACTGACTCCCTCACATGTAGATGTCGGGAAATCTGTCATAAGGCTGCACTAATGTGTAACAGCACACAGGTTGTCCTGCCAGTGACAATGGTTATCTTCTGCATTGATACGCCACCTAGCTGTTACTGCTGGAACTGCAGCCTTTCAGAGTTACTGACAGCATGACGTGAAAGCATATTAGTATGCGTTCAGCATCAATCCAGCGCCATGGTATTTTAGAAACATTATAAAGTGTCACATCTGTATATCATAGAGCAGTCAATGTAAAAGTCTGAGTCTAAGATCTACTCTAATAATTAAAGGTATAGCAAAAGTGTTGCCCATAGCAACCAATCAGATTTTGTGAGATCATTTTCAGGAATGCACTAGGTAAACTAAAGGCAGAATTTAAATTCTTCGAAGAGATGATGTTTCCAGCCCATGTCTAATGTAACGCTGGTCAGTATAATCCCCCCCACCCCGATGCTCATCATGGTTTAGTCCAGGTGCATCTTTCCACCTGATTTCCTCTTACTTGCAAACTTTGAATCCAGTCCAACGTTTTTTCCAGCCTGGGTTTTTTTTTTGCGATACTTATAAGTGAATTCCCGGTTCCGTTCCATTAAGATGACTGTGAGCGATACCCTACAGGTGTCCGTGTCACTGTTTATACCATATATCTGCCTTCCATACTCTCTCGCAGACCCAGGCTCTCCGTCTCTGGCGTGATGTATTGCCGAGCCTCTTATATTATTATCCAAGTTAAAGCAAGACAAAGATTTTTTTACACCACCCACTCCCTTCATACTTCAGGATCAGAATTAATGAATTACCTATTGATTAAATTCCACTCTAGCAAATCCACCATGGCAAATAAATGAACTAGCCAGGGCTCGTGTAGGCCACGGCCAGGCATGTCAGGGCAATCGATCAGTAGTTAGTAATCTTTGGGGATAGAAGCAGAGTTGAGGATAATATGACAAGTGAGAAAAGGAAATGCTAACAGTGCGTTCCCTGGCTGAAGTCACCACTCACCCGCTATCTACATCAAGGCTGCTATATATATATATATATATATATATATATATATATATATATACACAATGGTCAAAGTGGAAATATAGAGGTGGGGGTATGGACAGTGGGTATACCCCATATACACCCCACTTCGAGCTCTCTCTCTCTCTCTCTCTCTCTCTATCTCTCTCTCTCTCTCTATCTATATATATATATATATATATATATATATATATACAAGCACAATACTGTACATTGACTATGCGACTATAATCTTCAGAACGCCAGGCGTTGCTACTCCTTCCTTTGTATTATAGAGAATTTTATTTTGTTAGAGTTTGAATTGTTTTTGAAACTCCATGAATGACAGTTGACAGCTGAATGACAGCTATTGACTTACTCACGACTTACTCAAGAGTGAGCAAAACCATGTTGAATTGTAAGGGGGTTAAATTTCTTGTAATCAGTATTAGAGTTGAGAGATGATGTTTCCAGTCCAAGTCTAATAACAGTGTAACAGTAACGCTGGTCAGTATCTGTGTGCAACATGCAACAATAAAGTATTCTCCCTGCATGCACACACTGACATTCATTTTACCTCCCCCTGCATATCATCATGGTTTTACCCATGAGAGTGTAAGTCATGAGAGTGTAAGTCATGAGAGTGTAAATCTGAATCTGGCCCATAATGTGTATTTGTTTTATTTTTTTAAATAAGTGTAGTACTATCTGTCTCATGCAGATGTCACTGTTGTTGCAGATGTTGGTTACCAGCTGGTGGAGGGGGAGGGGTGTCTAGGGGGGTAACTTGTGCACTTACCAAATATACAATTGTACTATCTCCTGTCTAGCAGGTGATGATGAGGAATTCAGCAACCCATACATCTAATGAAGCTTTTAACAATAAGAAATGAATATATCCATTTTCAGTTGCTGCTACTTGCTTAAAGACTCTAATATGGGAATGTAGAAATGTGTCTCATAACATCCAATCAAAATCTAGCTTTTATAAAGTACATTTTAGAAAATGACAGCTACAATCTGATTGGCTGCTGTGGGAATCATGTCCAATTCTTTGGTACAAGATCCTTTTCAGCGCAATCTGTATTTTATAAAATAAAAACACTTTCCTTTTTATGGTAAACATGGAGAGATAGCAAGATGCAAATCAGTCAAATGCTAACACAAAAATGTCACTATGACCGGTACAAAGTGTGTGTCGCTAGTATAAACATGAATGGAAATTTAGTGGAAATTTAGAAGTAGGGGTATGGACATTTAGAAGTGGCGGTATGTAAATCCAAAATATAATGGAAGTCTATGGAGATTTGAATGTTACATTATGTGTAACCAGGATGTCTGTAGTAAGACAGCCCTCCATTTAAAAATGCAGCGGCCATCACATCATATATATATATATATATATATATATATATATATATATATGAAGATAGATAAACAACAAATCAATTATGCACACTTCCAAACCCAATCTGATGTGTCCACAACAGTCCGTTTTAGTATGACCAGATCCTCATGTACATAACATTCAAGTCCAATATAATCGCTAGACTTTAAAGTTGAAAGTCGCGGCTTCCCCTTTAATACACAGGCTTGGATCCTGTATGGTGACTCACTGCAAACATAAGTAAAAAACAAGGGGGCGCTTCATAGCGTAAGACCGTTTATTATTTTTAAAACAGACAGACACTCTACTTAGGACAATTACCAGAAGAGCGTCTTTGTTATCAGCNCATGAGAGTGTAAGTCATGAGAGTGTAAATCTGAATCTGGCCCATAATGTGTATTTGTTTTATTTTTTTAAATAAGTGTAGTACTATCTGTCTCATGCAGATGTCACTGTTGTTGCAGATGTTGGTTACCAGCTGGTGGAGGGGGAGGGGTGTCTAGGGGGGTAACTTGTGCACTTACCAAATATACAATTGTACTATCTCCTGTCTAGCAGGTGATGATGAGGAATTCAGCAACCCATACATCTAATGAAGCTTTTAACAATAAGAAATGAATATATCCATTTTCAGTTGCTGCTACTTGCTTAAAGACTCTAATATGGGAATGTAGAAATGTGTCTCATAACATCCAATCAAAATCTAGCTTTTATAAAGTACATTTTAGAAAATGACAGCTACAATCTGATTGGCTGCTGTGGGAATCATGTCCAATTCTTTGGTACAAGATCCTTTTCAGCGCAATCTGTATTTTATAAAATAAAAACACTTTCCTTTTTATGGTAAACATGGAGAGATAGCAAGATGCAAATCAGTCAAATGCTAACACAAAAATGTCACTATGACCGGTACAAAGTGTGTGTCGCTAGTATAAACATGAATGGAAATTTAGTGGAAATTTAGAAGTAGGGGTATGGACATTTAGAAGTGGCGGTATGTAAATCCAAAATATAATGGAAGTCTATGGAGATTTGAATGTTACATTATGTGTAACCAGGATGTCTGTAGTAAGACAGCCCTCCATTTAAAAATGCAGCGGCCATCACATCATATATATATATATATATATATATATATATATATATATATGAAGATAGATAAACAACAAATCAATTATGCACACTTCCAAACCCAATCTGATGTGTCCACAACAGTCCGTTTTAGTATGACCAGATCCTCATGTACATAACATTCAAGTCCAATATAATCGCTAGACTTTAAAGTTGAAAGTCGCGGCTTCCCCTTTAATACACAGGCTTGGATCCTGTATGGTGACTCACTGCAAACATAAGTAAAAAACAAGGGGGCGCTTCATAGCGTAAGACCGTTTATTATTTTTAAAACAGACAGACACTCTACTTAGGACAATTACCAGAAGAGCGTCTTTGTTATCAGCATATAAAATCAAGAATGTGTATGTACTGCACCGTCTCCCGCGTTCGGCCGCAACAGTTCAAAGCTCCGGGTCGTCACACTACCAGCGTGGATCTCCCATGTGGCGGCACGATGACGTCAGGGTAGGTGCGTCCAATTCCCTCAACGCGTTTCGTCTGCTACTGAGACTTCGTCAGGAGGCACCAGACGCTGATAACAAAGACGCTCTTCTGGTAATTGTCCTAAGTAGAGTGTCTGTCTGTTTTAAAAATAATAAACGGTCTTACGCTATGAAGCGCCCCCTTGTTTTTTACTTCGATTTCCTGTTACTGATATCAGTTAACCATGGGAGCCTGACCACTCACCAATATGGCTGCTGCACACTTGGAGGACTGTCTTACTACACACATTCTGGTTACACATAATGTACCATGGTCAGGGGACTTACCTACTGGAGGTGCCTTGACGCTTGGCAGATGAGCTTAAACCAATATAGCTATATTGTGAACTAAACCTCCTCTATATGTATGTGCTGACACTTATATATGATATATATTGTTTGGATCAGGGCTGGAAGTGGGGGTGTATACCGGCACTTCTCACACTGATGTAATTAAAACATTAAAATCTCCATAGACTTCCATTATATTTTGGATTTACATACCACCACTTCTAAATGTCCATACCCCTACTTCTAAATTTCCACTACGACCACTGGTTTGGATTGCAGTGCCGGACTACTTCTGTTTCTTGTATTTACACACTATGGAGGGAGCCAACACTGACCCACATAGCAGCCTTTGTGTATGTATAGTCACACTGTGCCCGGTTGATTCTCATAGTGACGCATTCATGTTTATACTGGCGACACACACTTTGTACCGGTCATAGTGACATTTTTGTGTTTGCATCTTAATATCACTCCGCATTTACCATAAAATACTATTGGTTTCTACTTTATCAGGGGCAGGCTGGAAACTTTTAGACTTTTAGAGGGGGAAACTTCTCATTGAAAGAAATCGTAACTTACCCCTCCTGCGGTACCTCGATGTTTCCCTATAAGCTTCTATGCATTGTAATGGCAGCTCTGTAGCCATCCACCAATCAGACTGCTGACAGCCATTCACTGACTGGTTCCTAGGTAGGAGAGAATGTCTATCAGCAGTATGAGTGGTGGCCCTAGCCAATCAGGGAACGAGCGCTTTTGACGTCACTCCTGGCTGCCGGGTCTCGCTGACACATGAGAACCCGGCAGCCCTGCTGAACCACCAATGAACGGCGGGCTAATTTAGTTTTTAAAGGCCGCACATGCCGATCAATAGATCGGCATGTGCGCCGGCCCTGACCCACCAATGGTTCGGCCGGCCCGAGTGCCATCTGGCACTCTGGCACCGGGGCCAGCCCGCCCCTGGTTGAATTGCAGGGAGGAGGTAAAATGAATGTCAGTGTGTGCATGCAGGGAGAATACTTTATTGTTGCATGTTGCACACAGATACTGACCAGCGTTACTGTTACACTGTTATTACACTTGGGCTGGAAACTCTAATACTGATTGCAATTAATTGAAGTACCTCCCCTGCAATTCAACATGGTTTTGCCCATAACAGTGTAAATCTGTATCTAGCCCAAAAAGCTTCAGGGTCAGCGGCCTGGGCACATGACCCTCTGCCTCCTGCCCCAGCCCTCCCCTGTTCTTAAATTACCTTTCATAAATTGCAATAAAACCATACCTCCCAACTGTCCCGCTGGCTTCTCAGTATGTCTCGCTAAGGGGACATACTGATAGTATGTTATTTTTAAAATGATATTTGCTGTGATCACGGGCGAAAAAAGGGGCGGGCTTAGTGGGACCAGGGCTGATTTTGGGCAGACTGTGGCGGGGTTTGGGTGGACTGGAGGCGGGGTTTGGGCTTACCAGAGGGTGGGGCTAATGTATCCCGACCTCCGGCAGTAAGAAGTTGGGAGGTATAATAAAAACTTCTCAAAGGCGTTGGATAGACCTCCTTAGGCTTATTCCTAATGTCACGTTCAGATTATCTAACTGGAAATAACATGACTTTGACTTTTTGAAGCTGGGTTTATGCTGGGTTACTCACCCATTCATACTGCACCATTGGGATTTCCCTGATATATAATAAAAGTATATATTTTTTTATATTCTTATTTCTACACTTGAACCAATTGAAAAACCTGAGTCTGCTCATTCAAACCACGGGTCACCCTGGTCAAACCCAGGAATAACCCTACTCTGTTCCCGGGTTGAAATTTTTTAGAGGCATCATTGACACTGCGCCTTGAGTGGAATCATCTGGGCATGACCCGGGTCATCGTGTTTTAGTATGCGGTGTGAAAGCGGTATTAGATTCCAGTAAGAACTTATTGGAGCGTGCACTAACCATTTGGCCCTGGTAATCAAGCACCTTTTTTATACTCTAAGGGGTATTTGTAGCCAGTATTTAACTTTTGCCCATGCTGTTCTCTTATGGAACCCCCTATACATGATGACCATACAAACATATTGCAACAAACCTGTATATGGTAGACCGTGTAAGGAACCAGATCTCCCAGGATGAACTCATAGGGCCTGCTACGTTCCGTCTCGTAGGCTTTATCGTTCACATAGACGGAATACTGTGTGACAACGCCATTTGGATTTGAAGGGGACGTCCAGATGACATGTACAGCTGTACTGTTGATTGCCACAACCTCTGGAGGGAGTATGCCTTGAGGCTCTGGAATTAATAGAGGGATCTGAACACACTCCAGCTGTCTACAAGACCTTGTTAAAGCAAATGCATATTATTTCTAAACAAAAAAAAATAGTTAAAAAATAAATGAAAAATAGTAAAGAAATGACAACGTTTAACGTTTATCTGCTCAGCGATGGAGCCATCAGAGCCGACGGTGCTCTTCAAAATAGCTTATTACGCTCTCGGTTAGAATCAACTGATAAAATGCTTCATAGAAGCAACATTGCATTAATCTGCTCTGATATGGCCTGAATTATCTTCTCGTCCTTATTACAATCAAATGAACCATCAGTCTCTGTATCGATACACTCTGATCGGCATTAGGTGTGCATCGAGCATTGTAATGGTCCTACTAAATTGCAGTTGACCTAAAGAGCATTACATGCTTCACCCTGTAAATTACATCCAGCAATAGTCGGGCATTATCGTTAAGTAAATGATCTAAAATGTTGATTATCACACAGTAGTTAATATAGAGACGTAATTTAAAAAATAAAATTCCCACTGTTTAAATGATTCGGGGAGGGCGAGGAGAGCTATTGCGGAGCGGTTCCCTTCTCGTGTCATCTGCCGATATATTAATTGTTTTCTATAAACAACAAAAAAAAAAGAAAAGGTGGCGACCTTCCAGTATCAAGGTGGAAATGAGAATCCGTTTCTTCAAGAGCTTTTTAATGACCCGGAACACTTGCTTGGGAGGTAATGATATTATCCTGTTTATAATGAGTTGTTATAAAGTCAGATTAGTCAGACTGTTACGCTTGTGTTAGGATTTACAAAGGGAACGGGATGGAACTTTTTCATTTTTAAGGACATTTTAACTTTTGGATGTTTAATGCATGGTTTGAGTAAATATATTTGTGTGGGATATATTTAGGGCTGGATGGGATGCAGTTACCAGCCTCATTTTCGACATAGATTCAGCTGACAGCAAAATGTCGGCTGTATCTATGTCAACATACTTGTTATGCTGCAACGAATAGATATGATAGGAGTAGTATGACAAATGGCATAGAACGACTATACATAATGCTGACAGCTGCCGGCACAGCGGAAGATTACGCAGCAGGAAGGAGAAGGTAAGGGTTAGACAGAGAGGACGGGGAGGTTAAGTTTAGGCAGCGGGGAGGGAGGAGAGGTTAGGGTTAGGCAGTGGGAAGGAGAAGGTAAGGGTTAGGCAGAGAGGAGGGGGAGGTTAGGGTTAATGCGGCATCAAGGGGAAGGTTAGAGCTAGGCAGCGAGGAAGGGAAAGTTAGGGTTAGGCAATGGGGTGGGGAAGGCTAGAGTTAGGCAGCGGGGAGGGGAAGGTTTGGGTTAGGTAGCGGGAAGGCAAAGGTTTTGGTTAGGCAATGGGGAGGGGAAGGTTAGGGTTAGGTAGTAGGAATGGATGGTTAGGCTAATGTATGGCGATGTTAAGAATAGTGTAAAGGTAGTGTCATGAAACTCCCGCTGTTGGGGAGCTCTCTGACGGGAATGTTCCTGCATTGTGGTTTTGTTGTCAAGGTCAGTAGTGTCGGAAAAAGGGTTGTCACATCAGCGAACCACAGCCACCTAGATGTACCAAACCATGGAAAAGAGAAGATGTCTCCCATAGCAACTAATTACATTTTAGTCCTCACTTTCCTATTTCATACTAGAGATTTCCAGTTAGAATCTGACGGAAAACTTCCCTATCAGACAAAGCAGAGCACACACCAGAAAGATGAGTGCGTACATCACACAATGACAGTTTCAGCAGTACCACACTGTATTCCAGGCAGCTCAGTGGCAGATAGAATATCCCATGCCATGTTCTCGGTAGGGGAGCGAGGGCTAGTTGAACTTCACCTAGGGCACCCAGAGGCGTGGAAGCAGTCCTCCTGACAGGCTACTTAAGACTTTAGAACAAAACCATTATTTTTTATTGTGGTGTTTTTTTTGGAGGGTGGATAATAATCATATAAATATTCAGAATTACAAATTAAATGACAAGAAAAAAAAAATGACCTTGAAATGATTATCACCATGATTAGCCACTATGTAAATGTCATGCCTGTTACAATACACATCTAGCCTAGCATGACAGGATGCATATTACAAGCATTTACTGAACAACAGATCCAGTACAGAGACAAGCAGTTTTATAATCACATCCTGTGGGCTTAACTCTGGATCAGGTTTATGCTTGTGGAGGGATGGTGGATGGTTACAAATGGATCAAGTTTTATTTGTATAAAATTTTGGACTAGGTCAGAGGTAGGCAACCTACTCCTCTCCAGGTGTTGTCAAACTACAAGTCCCAGCAGGATTTGCCAGGTACAGACCAAATATGTCTGTGCAGTTAAAGCATTCTGGGACTTCCAGTTCTACATAGAGGGGGTGGTATACTGGGGGGTGGTATACTGGGGTAAAGCAATGCTCTAGTGCAGGGGTAGGCAACCTGCGGCTCTCCTGGTTTTGTCAAACTATATGTATACTTGAGTATAAGTCGACCAGAATTTAAGCCGAGGCACCTAATTTAAACTAAAACTTATTGACTCGAGTATAAGCCCCCCCCCCCCCCAGTATATCTGTCTGTCACCCCTGTGAAATGCTCATGTCCCTGATGGATCATTGCCCCCATACGACTGCATTGTCTTTGGTCGCTATGTCTCAGCTCCTATAGATCTTCCCCTATATGTCTCTATTGTCCCCCTCTTTCCTGCATGTGCAGGGTTAATATAAGGCATATAAGGCAATGTAACGCTCCTGTGTCATGCTGTAACCCATACAGCACACTATCATGGGTCAGTGTGGTGGGTGAGTGGCATGCTGCCTGCCAGTCTTGCGCTCTCCCCCTCCTTTACCTTAGCTCCATCTTAGCTCTGAACAATGTGTGCAGCTCTGGTATCTGGGGACAGAGAAGAAAACACTGCCACACAGGAGACATAAGAAGGCTGCAAGCCAAATTCGAATATGTGAAATGATAACTGTAACGCAGACTCAGCAGCTGCTCACATCCTGCATCATCCAGGACAGTGACTCGAGTACAAGTCGAGGGGGACACTTTTAGGACAAAAATATGTCCTGAAAAATGAGGCTTATACTTGAGTATATACAGTAGTTTGACAACACCAGGAGATCCGCAGTTTGCCAACCCCTGGTCCAGATCAACACACAGAAGGTATTCAAAAGAATACCATTACAGTTCTGGCTTTGTAGGACTCCTGTACTGGTACCTGTATCGCTTGCCCGCTGGGTAGGGGACAGGATCTATATAATTTAGTGTGGACTGGTTTTAGTGCGTTACCTATTCAGCTTTCTGCATCCAAACACAGATCTTATGCTAGTCTAAATCCGACCCATCATTTAATGTGAGACTTTTTTTTACCTATTAACTGTTATTTAACCTGCATCAAAACATGTTTAGCAAATATGAAATCGTTGTCAGTCTGCCCAACATGTCCATAGCACGCTGCCTCACAGAACAAATCTTTACAAAAATGTTAATTGTTCCTGAATATGACCGTTTATTGACAGTCATATTGCTTCACAGCCCATGGGAGAGTAAGTTCAGGCACGGCTAATACTCGCTATTACAGAGTTACGCTCTCGTCTCTGTAGGCCTTTAATCGATCTTCTCTCCGAAGTCAACGATGCACTTAAGCATCTTAACATTTTAGACCATTTATTTAGTAAAATGACATTTTAAAACAGAAGGCTGACTGGTTTCAACCTTGCAAAATCAATCCATTTACTTCTCAGATTTGGGAAAGTGCTGTGGTTGTCAGTACTAACCTCCATCCGGGGTGGTCACGTGGACCCAGCCGCTGCTTATGCTGTGAGGCCCGTTGGATACCTCCAGGTAGAGTTCATGGTCCGTGTTTGGGCTCAAATTGCCAATCACTGCACGGTTCACATCCACCTGGAATGTCAGTGACTTGTTATATTTAGCTGATCTCAGGACTATGGTGTAATGATCGACATCACCTTGCAAATCCCGCACAGCTTGAAAGAAATGCGATTCTGTTAGTAGTTATATGGCGATTCTCTGCCTCGTGTCGCGATTTGTGCACGTTGTGGTTATTGCAGATTCTCAATTCTGTGTTACAGATGTATCATGGGGTATCTTGGGTATAAGATGGGGGTATTCAATTCATCGAGTAGATGGGAATTGCTTAGGCTGCCCTAACATCAAGACTCCCTCTTTCCTCGAATCTTTACAGTATTGCACAGAGGAGTCAACCTGCAACACTCCAGGTGTTGTGTTACTATAACTCCCAACTTGTGCCATAGACACCAGCATTCCAGACTTCTGGCAAAGCATGATGGGACTTGTAGTTTGACAACATCTGGGGTTGACCAACTCTGGTCTATTGAGCTCTCAGCCTTCACCTCTGTGCGTCAACACGCGCTGCCAACTCAATATCCATGATCCATCTTCTGTGCCATGCAGTGTAAAGATATATGAATTACCATGTTTGTTTAAATACCATTAAGAAGATCTGTCCACTACATCGCTACCACCGTGAGTAATGAATAGGTGGGAACTGTCTGCTCATTGAGCAGGAGATGAATATGGCTAATATCGACTACATTGAGAATATAGCAGACGTCACCTATATATTACATGCAGATGTACTAGTGTAATGAACACAGCTTTCTAGTGGTAAGTACAATGAGTTCAGCAGGATAAGCTTGCTATACGTGGTGGTGATTTCCCCATGTATAGCAGGATTTAATTTTTTGGGTGAATGTGGATATTGCATATATTATTGCATATGGTAGTGCAATCATATTTATATGTAAATATGTAAATACGTCAATACACACTATATACTACACACTACACACTACACACTACCTACTGGGTTTGGACCAAAAAGCTTCAATGGCGGTGTGGTTAATAGCCTGAGCAGTAAGATCTCCTCCTCTTAATGGCACTCCCGGTAGTGTTGTTGCAATGACATCTGAGCTAGATGTGTACCCCACTGCATTATGGACAATCAGTCTGTATTCATAGGAGGTGAACCTGAAAGAGACGATATTCACACAGGATATTTTCAGACAAATTCAACCAAAACGAAGGTAGCTCTCCCCCCCCCACTGTAAATCACTGACACGGAAGAGCCACGTGATGCTGCCAGCCACATCTCCCTTTCCAGCCCCATGCTCTAATATGTGAGGATGCTGCTGTCCGAGGTTCTGAGGATAATGGATAGTAACCTAGAAGCCGGGGGCAGGAACTCGGGGGAGAGGTGGGTGGAACGCATCATACATGAATGACGGGCACTTACCATCGCTATTTCAAATTTAACAAGAATATGCTAATTCATTAGAGGTGAAAATCCAAATAATTGATGGCATAGAATAGGAAAAATATTTACACAAAAAATGTGGTACATAAAGAAATCTATCGTTAAATTCCTTTTTTTTTTTGAGCCGTTAGTTGATTCCGCATTCATGTTATAAATGACGCACAGAACTTAACCATTACCAAGATTCCACATGATGTCACTGTCATTTTCTGGCATTTTGACAATCTGTTAACAAGTAAAGTATATATACAGGATTTCCGTATGCACACAATGGGCCGGATCCAGACTTTTGTTTGGGCCCTCAATTCCCCAAGTACGTAAGACTGTGGAGTGTCAGTTTCCCTGGGCTCGACCTGTGTCAGGTGCAAATGTTTTGACATAAACTGTCCTTCTTCCAGCTGTATCCAGCTCTGGATCAGGGGCGCCGAGGACTACGCGCCTCCTCCTCCTCTTCCTTCTCAGGATACAACGCGCTCCTAGGAACCATCGAGTCTGAATGGGCTGCATTTGTATGCTCTTCAGTTCTGAGCATGCTCACTAGAGATGCGTCACGCCAGCTGGCATCCCCATCACCTCTAACATGGGCCCAATATGAGCTTGTTATCACCCTCGGGCCCGGATGTAATAATTATTCTGCATGTCTGTGTTATATATCCGTGTCAAAATGTTCCCCTTACCCTCGCATACATAGATACATTTCTTATACTGCGTTATACAGAGAACGGCAGCAAAATTGCTTTCTATACAGACAACATGAACTACAGAAAAAAAAATGGCCGCACTTGTTTTTTTTTTCCCCGCGTTTTGTAATCTTACCTGCTAAGAGCCTTATCTTCATAGAACCACTGCGTTCCTGAGTAAATATTCCGCCACAGATTCAAATCTTCAGGGGGATTTGATGCAAGTGTTTGCAGGATTGTCCGCCTCAGGAGTTCATATCTTACACAAAAGACAAGCAGAGAGGCCGGATTATCTCCCTTAATATTATTAAACAAAAACACAGCGCTTTTTTTTTTCCCAAACATTATTTTGTTTTTTCAGCTGCAAAACGGCTCAGATAAACATGTTGAGGTTTCCAAAGTTATTTTGT
>JABWIB010015122.1:6411-18564 GCA_016617825.1 Platyplectrum ornatum
GTCATACAATAGTGACACTCTGAAGCAGTCAGTCATACAATAGTGCCACAGGGAAGTAGTCAGTCATACAATAGTGCATGAGGGAAGCAGTCAGTCATATAATAGTGGAACATGGAAGCAGTCATTCATACAGTAGTGCCTCGTGGAAGCAGTCAAACATACAATAGTGCCACAGGGAAGCAGTCAGTCATACAATAGTGCCACATGGAAGCAGTCATTTATACTATAGTGACACACGGAAGCAGTCAGTCATACAATAGTGACACACAGAAGTAGTCAGTCATACAATAGCACCACACACACATGGAAGCAGTCAGTCATACAATAGTGACATACGGAAGTAGTCAGTCATACAATAGTGACACAAAGCAAGCAGTCAGGTATACAATAGTGAAACACGGAAGCAGTCAGTCATACAATAGTTAAATATATGCAGAATTGATGACATAGAAAACTTTCCACCATATTATAACTGCTGAGACACGTTACAGCACCAGGTTCATTATCACAGGTCTTTAAAATGTCTAAGTCTTTTTTTTTACTGGATTCGTTTTTTCCATATTATAATATATGAAAGTTAGAAAACCATATTATTTCTCCACTGACCTGGTTAATATCATAAATATAAAAATATTCAGAAGTTTATTTGCATTGGTGGAAAACTTTTAAAATAACTCAAAATTCTATTTAAAAGCAATAAACCAATGCAGTAAATGAACGAATCAACCACTATCGACACCTAAGGATAAGTTCAAGAAGTGACTTGTATCTGTAACTTAGCACTAAGACCCGTCCTGAGTCTTCCCAGCAGTACAATATTTGTGAGATTTATTTAAACCCAACTCTGATTTGAGGTAAATAATAAGTGTCTGATTGCCAGAGAGTGGCCAGCTTCCCTGCTTTTGAAGTGTCCTTAGGGAGGAGAAGCCTTGTATGGTTATAGATGCAAGATCAATGAATGATTTCTTTATATATTGGCAAGAAATCAATAGAACGTTATATTTCTAAAATCTTTATACAATAACATATTAAGAATATTTTTCTACTGTGGCAATTCAATCGTTATCATTATCTTTTAAACATATTGTCACAAATGAAACTGTATACACTGTGCACCCAGTTAACATCCTGTCCCTCTTGTAACATATACAATTCTTATATTGTTCAGATACATCTTGCTTACACTTCTCCCTATCACCCACGATACTGTGCGGGGACGCCTCTCAGGACGACAATCCGTCACATCTGACATTACTCCACATGGCGCTACAGCTGAGTTTGGCATCTGNCGCTCTGTAGGGCTCCTGCCAGACACGAGTGTGCCCACCACTAAGGGGGAAGTCTNGTGTCTGGAGTCCTTTGTGTTTTCTATGTAATTAGACACAGCAGTGTGAGAAGATACACACAAGACAGCACTGAGGATTAGCATGGGGACATGGGCAATATGGTCTTCCATAATTATGATCATTATTGGATAAATATTGCAGAAGTGGTCCAGTTCTGATGATAAACTTGGAATGTCATCATAAAATGTAACAATGGAGGNAGAGAAGGAGTTCTTATCATAGTAAAGGAGTTCTGGGTGAGATGGAGCTATTGTTTACTTTCAGGAAGTGTTGGGACATTTAGGAAGAGATGGCATTAAAGCAGCCAGACACCTANATAAAAGAGAGTTGAAAAGGTAAACCTCAGTAATGTCAGTATATATGTGGTAATTGAAGGTGAAGGAGCTGATAAGGTTGCCCAGTGACAAGGTGTGTAGGAAAAAGAGTAGAGGACCAAGCATAGAACCCTGGGAAGACCAACAGGGAAAGGAGGAGGAGGCAGGTATGGAGACAGCTATCATAGATAGGACATGAACCAGGAAAGGACAGTGTCAGTGAGTCCAATGGAGTGAAGGGTGTGCAGAAGAAGATGAAGATAAATGATGTTGAAAAATGAGAATGAGTATTGGCAGGTCAATGGTAACTTGATCTGGGTAACTCAAGTCTAGGGGAAGGAACCCAGATTAGAGAGGATCCAGAAAGGGTTTGTCAGTCAGATAACTGATTAAATTGTTGTAGCCCAGTGGGGCAAAGTCCATCGGTCCAGGGCGACGANGACAAGAATGGGGAAAAAAGTAATGATAGGTGTTACATGATAAAGAATAGCTTGGCTAGAGAAAAGCTATAGGAAAGGAAACACTTTAGATCTGGCATTACCCAAANAGAGAGCCAGAAAGTTCTCTCTTGCTGTAATACGCACTATGGACAGATTGCACAATCCTTAACCCAGTGCTTTCCAAACTTTCTCAGTTCAAGTGTCTCCATATGTGTTCAGGACAAAATAATTACCNAGCAGTCACAACTATTTAGGTAAAGACAGAAATACTTCAGTTTGGCATTAAATCTCGTGCAGCTCCTGTACAAGAAACGCACTTCTAAGCAATACTATACTACACACCACACACCACCATATCAGAAAAAACATTCTACGTTATCCCAATGAGAGTGTCGCAGCACCCAAGGAAGCCTAGGCACAGTTTGGAAACCACATCCCTAACCTATAAACCCTGTCTTATATCCCTGTATAATGGCAGAACTAAAAAAAAAAACCTCTATATAAACACTGAGGGAAGACATAACATAGAGTTTGTTCCATTGGCAATGAACCCCATTTTCCTTAAATAATTGATTGGCATCTTCAGAATATGCACCATAGACAGACTAAGTCCAGCACAACCACTAATCTTTAAACTTTCAATAAGCCTTTGGACCAGTTTCCCCCAGAAATAAAAACCTCGGAAGCCATAAAACCCTTTAACATCTAAAATTAAGATGAAGATAATTTTATACCTTTATGCTATGTATAAAAAATAAGCACTGAAAGTATGCCCCTCAGTGCTTCCATTTTCCCCTGTAAGTATGCCTCCCAGTGCTCCCCGTATGTATGCGTCACATTGACCCCCTATTTATACCCCACAATACCCCATATGTATGCACCACAGTGCCCTCAGATGTATACCTCACAGTGCCCCCCATAACTTTAATGTGTATATTATGCTGCAGCTGTATATTACACAGTTCATGATATTAGATAGGTATGATTCTNGGGTGATTTCCTAATATTGCAAAATGATTTGTCACAAGTATCACGTCCAAGACTGAACTAANAGGAATACACCAGTGAAACAAGTGGACGCCTCTGGTTACAGAACACAATGTACAGAGATATAAGACTGAGGGGATACCAATGTGCGTGCTACCGTTTTGTTCCTACTCAAAGCGATTATCTCTTCTAATTAGCATTACAAATTCCCTTTTGCCTTTTTTTATAATAAAAAGATAGCTATGCTAAATGACAGACACCTACTCTAATTTGGATGCAAATGGAATGAAAACAGGGAGACTGATTATAATAACACAAGCCATAATTATCCCAATTCTATACCCAGATTTGCAAACATTAAGTTGCCCTGTAATCTAGCGATTCATCATCAGCGCTATTTCCCTATGTGTAAATGAAATAAACAGGGGATNGGTTTTACTATTATCTGTAACAAACATGAACTTACATTGTCATTCCAACTCTTCTTATATGAATGTTATGCGTTTATTATCCTTCAATACTGGTCTGATGCTGTAGAAAGTATCTTTAATGCAATAAGAAATGTGATATACATAGTTCCAACATGGACAAAATTCAAAATACACACAGATTATTCTATCCTTCACTCCAAAACACACTGTGCCCCATTTGCATTCTTCTGTCTTGATAGATATGGTGATTGATATGCACCAGACCACTTCACATGTAATTACCCAAAACACACCACAGTGAATGGTCTTTTTGGTGTATCTCTAAACTGCTACTTATCTGTCACCCATGTGTGACCCCACCAAGATGAACACGATTACTGCCTTCCAATAACATTACAGTATTAAAAATTTATTTCTTTATTGCTACAATTGTGTTAATGAATATACAGTACANTGGGACTCTTTATAAGTGTGGAAATAAGAAACCACTTTCACGAGGAGGATAGAAACAACAAGAAATATTATGTGAATTATATAATATTATGAGAAATATTATGTAAATCCTTAGGACCAACACTGATGCTGCACACACAGGTATACCAGCATGTAACCTTCTCTAATGTGGCAGGGCTGAGATATCTGTTGTATGTGTCTTCTGACAAACTCATAGTACATAGTTATAGTTATGTAGTATGTAAATGAACTGTGTGTGCTTGATATACCACAGCCCCGTCCCTTGTGACCATGCTGGTGTTTTGAACAGCACCACCAGGATTATTGTCAGTCGTGTATCCATATCAGTCAGGTTATAATAGAATTATATTTATCACTATATAGAAATGAGCAGCCTAATAATATGTAAAGTATCAGTCCANCAATACATCAGTAGAAGTGGAGCTTTGCGTTTCTGGATGGTGGACGTTTACAGGTTGATACAGACGTTGGGGAATACCNGGGGATACTCTTGGGGTACATTTTGTGAATTAGGACTCAGAGTTAATGACAATGGATTTTCCTCTTACACCTCTGGTCAGATTACACTTAAGCAGCGTCCACAGACCCTCATCCAACTGTTCTCATAGCAACTGGTCACCGCACCTGCACCATTNCTGATTTAATTAGATGTTTTCAGGACAGATCTGAACTTTCCAGGTAATCCTTTAATTCTCACTAGATTCTAATTATATCCTTTTAGGTCTTCTTTACAATAGCACCGGACCACAATAAGGCAGCACTGGTCACAAAATCCCATCCTCGTGCCAATGTCTAGAGCAATGAATATCATTTCATGTACCGGGTGGATTGTACGGGAGAACAATAACAGGAGAAGTCCTGTTATTCCTATTATTTTACAAGATATAAATATAAAGTATTACTGGTTATATTGGGATGGGATGTGGCCCATAGCAACAAATCAGATTCAAGCTCACATTTTCCAGTGTGTAAAATGAGCTTGAATCTGATTGGTTGCTATGGGCAACATCCCCACTTTTTACTGCAATCTCCCTGCTTAGTAAATTTAGGTCCAAGTCAAATAACAGTGTAACATTCATTTTACCTACCCTGCAATTCAACATGGTTTTTTCCACTCGTGAGTAAGTCAATATTCCGAAAAGTCTGTATCTGGTTCAGTGTCCAGTTTATTAATGATACTATAAATGGCAAGGACACAGCAAGGACTCCCTATTCTGATAAAGATACAAGCAGCAAAACACTCAATCAATGCTCCTGATAATGTGTGGTGTATGGGCATTTCAGATAATCAGACCTTGTACTCTCTCCTTCTCTCTAACAATAGTTTTCCCATTTCTGTGACTCCATCATTTTTGGCATGTAAAGCACCAATCAAGTCATAAGCGCTCTGTAAAGGTGGAGGCAGTAGACACAGTTGTACCTGGGTCTTCCACACATCATTCAGTGAATATTACTCATTCCCTGCAGACAATCTATGTGTAAGCTTGTGTACATATCGGTTCCACTAATGTTAGTAGAATCAAGAACATGAGCACCTGAGGCGCAAAGGCTGATTACTATATAGCCATGCCAATTGCAGCCACAGGTCAGCTAGATGTNCCAGCATTATGTCTTGAAAAGAGGTCATCGAGTTTTACTCCTTACAACCAATTTTACAAAGGTGATCACTCGGCCCATGGCCAGCGGCGTCTTCAATACACCAGCATCAGAGCTATTGATCGTTCTACACTTCACCTTCACAAGTCTACACAATGATGCAGCTATTCCACAGCACNGCAGCTATTTCACTGCTAAATACAAATAGAATCGCAGATTATAGTCTCCAGATATTCCAGGAGATTCTCGTTCATTCACGTAAAATAATCCTATTAGGTAAGATTCAGGTGAAATAAAATCTTATTGTAGAGACCAGTTCTGGGAATCTCTAGAGTTAATTTAGATTTAGTTCATTCTTACCTCACTATTGTTTTAGCAAAGTAGAAATCTCAATATTCAAACTTCAATATTTTAACATCATTTTTACTACATTAAACTTTAAAGCACCATATGCTCCCATTTGTTCATGTAAGTGCCGGATGAATCCTGATTTTATCTGTCTGCTTGCTCAGTTGACATAAACTCTGACAATTAATTGACCGGATTAAACCATTTGCATTTCCTTTTGTACAGTGCTCATTTGCTATGCTTATTGTCCGTTCAGTAAAGTCTTCTGAATATATTTGAATATATTCCAGAAATCCCTGTTTAAGCTTCATTTATGGGGGTTATCGCTGATCATTTATCCTGTTGTTTATTAATTGCTAGGTAAATAACTTGTTAGCGGTAGTTTATGCGTCATGCTAATAGGCGATTTAAGGAGGCCACACGTTTAGGCGGGGCATGGGTCTTTGGTGAAAGAAGTCATTAGGGTGCCACCTCCTATTAGGCCTGTTAAGTCATCTGAGAGGCCTAAATTAAGATGGCAGCAAAATGGCTTCACGTTGTTTTGGGGATAAAGGCTATGATATAAAAGTTATACAGAACAACTTATATGTTATTTCCAATGGTGGCCTAGTGGTTATCGTGTAATATTGCACCTGCTGTGTGGAAACCAGACCAGGGCACCTTTTATATTTACTCATTTTGTATGAACCATGGAGGAGTTCAGTATAGAGTGGGTGGCTGCCACAGGACCCCTTCTCCCCCAGCACCCATAATAGTTTCTCNACTGTGTCCAGCGAGAGCAGATAGAGAGAGAGAGAGACCCATCACTCATCCGGCTGCCTGGGACCAAGTTCGATCTCTCCGGATATATATCAGGATTGCAGTCAGGAAGCACAGTCTCAGCACNTTATTTTCGGATTTATCGTATTTCCTCATCTTTGTATGCACCGCAGACAGCAGGGTCAGAACGATGAGCCAATTAATTAGCATTTAGCATGCTCAGATTAGCTCTGGTAATTAGCTAGAAACAGCTTTAGCAGAAAATAGACATATTTCAGTGTAGCAGTAGTTATGTGTTTTGTAGCATGCTAAATCCAGCTGTGTGTCTCTCCCTTACAGATTATTGCATCGTCCCATAAATAATGTAAGATGTGGCGGAAAGAAAGATCATCTTGGCGGTGAGTAGACGATGAGAAGACGTCTCGGCTGCTTAGTAAATTTCCAAAGCTGTACCACGGCGAGTTTAAAACAGCGAGATTGCGGTCAGGACATAGTCAGTCACATAGTAAAAACCAAAATGTCCATCTTGCTGTGAATCTTGACGTGCCACGGTAAGATAGCCATCTCAACACTTTTCCCCTGATGTTTCATAATCGCATTAACAAGTCCCAACCAATTATGAACAGATGGAAGTTTAGAGGCCATACATTTTTGGGCTGCAAATGTTATGTGAGTTGAGTATACTGACAAACAACTGTATAAATATCTTCTGCTAGCCTGAAAAGAAAGTTTAGGAGTCATGGAAGGCCTAACAAAAAGAGTCCCTGATGGCTAGCCCTGGTTTCAGCCCACCATCTGAATATAACTCAGTGAAAAACCTAGCTCTGTTTCGCACGAACTAACCCTGTCATATACAGCTCAGAAAACATTGTGTTATTACCATAGGGCCGTTCATGGAGGTGACTTCTAGCAAACTACCCATTTCACTCCAAATCATAGCAGATAACCAAGGGGGCTGTGTTCCTAGCTTTACCTCCTGAGCAACTCAAGTGTACCCAATTGTCCCTGACCAGAGTCAGACATCCAGGAAATACGGTGTGAAAAAAGAACGGCCAAATAATGCGCCCATAAATTAGGAAAGACAAGTTCACCCATTTGCTTACCCCTACATAAAGTGGAAAAAGACACCCTATGGCGTTAATCTGCCCATATAAATGATAACATTGAGGTTAAATGTCGAAACATAATACCCTCTTATACACATCATATCATTTGGACGACCCCAACTTTGTTTCTGTGCCATAAGCAAAACACTTTCGTGCGAGGATGCTCCATATATTAATATGCATGTGATAAACAATCATATCCCAGCCATTACTACGAACTTTCACCTGGGACCAGAATTATATACATAAACCAGCCTTTAGGACCACACTGAAGGTTTGCATTTTCAATTAGCTTCTTTTTACATACTGTAAAATTAAAGGTAACAAAATATAATGGATAGGAAACTGAAGACTTGCAAAAATTCTGAGGATGAAGTTCAGTCCAATTAGTTTAATTGGCAAGCCGTGTCATGGGGTATAGACTGGAAAGTGTATNCCAGTACAGGAAGTCATTATAATATAAACATGAAATAAATCAATATGGACATCATTTACATTTTACTCAATACTGTAACATTATGCAAATCACATCTGTGAACACAACAGGTCAAACGCAGTTGTTTACAATGGCAGGAAACGAAAGAGTCATGATCAGTGCCATCTGATCCAATAAAACAATGTCATCCATGTAGTGGCAGTCAGGTAAGATAAGGCCACAAATGTTCTCGGGAACAGCAACTTTCTCACTGATACTTAAGATAAGATCCCAATCTTCACATATTATATTCCAGGTTATTTGGTGACAACGGGATACCCTGGGGGTTGCAAGACTGTGCATCTACCTAAGAGACTATACTAGAGACTCTTATCATTGTGTTACACATGGTTTATTAGTTAGATTTCTTGTTCTTTGCTGGTGAAAGGGTTCAACAAGTTACAAGTCATGATATGGATTTATTCTATGTTTCAAATGATTGCTATGGTTTTAAATCAGCAGTATTTGTGTCGGCCATAATTAAATGGCGTTTGTCTTTGTAAAATGCTATATTCTTCCTGCATAGAAGATTCATACTGACCCATTGTGTTATTTCTCACAGAGCAACATTTCCAGATCCCGAAGACCATGTGAGTACAGTGCATGTGCAGTATCATAGTTGTCCTTTTGTGTAAGAACATTCCTTTGTGTTACATAAANTCTTCGCTTAATAAAAATCATGAGCATGCAATTGGCAATACATGACTAAGCGTGNTGTAAGTGAATCAACTAGTTAATTGACCAATTCGTGTTTCTGTAATTGATGCAGTAATTCTAAATAACCTGGGAGGTGCTCTTAAGCCCAGATAAGGCTGTTGAGTTACACACATTCATTGTGTGCTGAATTCTTCAATCTAGACTCCAGCATGCTGATATTAAGGTAAACTGCAGGTACAGAGAAGGACTCTAACACTGGTTACTGTATNACTTTATGGTGTTGCAACTACAGTGAAACCTGTCTTTTGGACCACATGGCACATATGACCAGTTTGTGCTGCGACCAATTAGTTAATCTATACTATATAACAATGTAATTGTAACCTGTATAATCGCATCACCTGCCAAACATGACCAAGGAATTCTCTTTCTCTGAAATGGGCCTGTCAAATGGGACCATGAGACTTTTGATTAAGCATACTACACATAGTTCTCTGTGAATTGACACATTATTTTTCAGTAAAATCCATAAAGCTTAAAATCAGGTCAAACTGATGAATCACAGGCTCCACCTAATCAAGGCATTATACAAAACTTCAGTATTAATAAACAGAACTTCCCCTAAGTCTTAAGCTAGGTACACACGGTAAGATAAATTGTATCCAATCGAAAGATTTTTGAGTGGGTAAAACCATGTTGAATTGCAGGGGAGGTAAAATGAATGNCANTGTGTGCATGCAGAGAGAATACTTTATTGTTGCATTTTGCACACAGATACTGACCAGCGTTACTGTTACGTTANACTTGTGCTGGAAACATCATCTCTCACCTATAATACTGATTGCAATTAATTCAATTTACCTCCCCTGCAATTCAACATGGTTTTGACCACTCTTGAAAAATCTTTCGATTGGACACAATTTATCTTACCGTGTGTGCCTGGCTTTAAACTTATAACACTTGTACTAGCCAAACACACGTGTATTGTATTAGAAAATGTACCAAATTTGCCAAACCATCTTTTACCGATCACTAGTTGTGCGAGTCAATGGTGCCATCCTGAGAGCTATGAAATACTCAAACACATTACTGATATATCACCTGGCCACACAATAGANCAATTATCATCCTGATAATACAAGGATTTTGGATCGGGCCAGAAATTGTTGTACGGTGTGGTTATATCTATCACAANCACCGGATAATCATCCCAGATAGGGTCAGGTGATTGCATCATTCAGAATTCTTGAATGATTATTATTTTGAGGGTACAATATTGTGGTGAGTATGGGTATTTCACAGAACAATATACTGGTTTGGACATGGTCCATCTTGCAATACAAATAAAATAATATGCGTACTGAATAATTATGCACTGGATCCAGACTTGAGCAATTCCAGTGTTTAGTTCACTGAACTAACTCTTCAGTTCAGATACACACACAGGGAAATCTGCAAAGGAGCCCAACCTTAACTTTTGAAGATTTATACATACATTAAAGTCTTCTCAGTGTCCATAGCGGGGAGGCAGCAGACTCAGTACTTTCTTTTCCTGCATACAGCAGGATGACAGTGATGAAGACACTACAAATGGTCATTATAGGACAATAGACAAAAAATGAGACCGGACAGAGGAGATAATGGTAGACAAGGAGTGCTTGTAATGAGAGGGGACAATAACAAAGCGCAGGATGGAATGGAGGAATTGATAGTGACATGGTCGAGTAACGCACCAACACTTGGATGAAATGGGAAAATTTATAGTACAAATTGTGCTGTCTGCTTGTACTGTGTCACAGACATTCTGACCTCACATATACCTGAGGAGAGCACATTACATGTACATTAAATCAGGTTATGAAAAAGAAAGGTGAAACACTCCTTAATGTCATTTCAACTTTTCAGTGATTTGTCGATAACACTGGCAAAGCTCAGGTAGCTAGTCATAATGGTCTGGACCTACATCAATACTCTGCTGCATCCAACAGATCCCATGTTACACAATGGATCCTTTTTTGACGGCGGGAGGCCAGGGAAGCCTATGTAAGGTATGCAAGGTGGGAGATTGGTATATGATAATAATACCCTAAGGGCTTATTCACAAATTCACGTGGGCTCTTACATCTGGATCCAGTCCAAAATCATTTATCTACCTGTATATAGGTGTGAATTGTATTACCTAAACATGAGGTATATGATCTAATTCTATTATATATATCATATGAAGGATACCCACGGAAAAGTCTAGTACCAGTGCCAGTCCTCGTATTGATTTTGACATGATGTGTGACAGTGTATGATAGAGTTGTAATATATTACCCCAATTCTTAAATACTACACAGATATTTAAAAAGAAAAACATGAGGGGAAGCTAAAGAATTCCTTTTATATTTCTTTTTAATGATTTTATGTTGAAGTAAAGCATTACCGTTTCACATTACAAGATATATAAGAATAGTATAAGAAACAATGTTTATGTAAGATTTGCATACCAAATTGTCCTATACAAGTAGAATATGGGAATCAATATGATAGTAATGAATGTCACACCAAAATATTAACTTCACCAAGTATTCTCAAATACCTAATAGACATTCATCCAACTATTATTATCATACCATTGAAGCATTTATGTATTTATGCCAGCGCAGCAATCCTTTCATTGCTTATAACATTANAGGGTTAGGAGGAATATATCTGATTAGCATTATGTATCTCTCTGGGGGTTGCAGAAGAAAACATTCTGCAGATGAGACATCTATTTCAACACGTTTTCCCTCTTGATAACCCAACATATAAAGCATCATCACTATAAAGTCAGAGAGCATAAACAAGCCAGACCTCATGTATAACTAACTATGTATGTATCAGATGCTAGACACTTGCCATGATCCTTACATAATGGAGACAAGTGCATTAGCAATCACTGGCCTGACGCTCAGATTAGGTGTCTGTAGCAGAATATAATTACCAGTCATGAAAGGGGCTTATCCCAGATCCCCGCGTTAACTAAAGAAAAGAGGTGCTCTGTTATGTGACTGCAAGATGCAATCCTCTTAATGAAACACCGGTAGCTGCTGACTGAGGCACTTAGATAAATCGATGCTGAGTTTTGCGGGACAGGTTAGATTGTCAGCCTGCTCGCCAGAACTTAACGCTTTCCCTGCTCACATTGGATTATATGCAAGACAAGACTATAGTCGCAGAGCTCCTGTTAGTT
>JABWIB010015140.1:0-12478 GCA_016617825.1 Platyplectrum ornatum
GTAAATACAGCTGTAATCTCACTGCAATCTTTAGAGAGATTACGTTTCTCATGTAATATTAATAACCGAACAAGAGAGGCTCTGGTAAGGGAATGCAAATGGAACTACCTGAGGTATGGGCTTGGCAGTCAGGATGCCAAAGCACCTTGTTGAGTCTTCGGGAGGGTAGAGCTTTCGCCTCCGAAAGTTTAACTCATCTGGCAGTGGAGTCGTTAACACCATTCCTATCACGTACAGGTAACACGGCTGCCCAGGCCTGGGGTAACTGTTCCGAAGACACTCTGGGATCTGAATAAAAAAATTTTTAAAAAATTATATATCACACACACATTTCCTTGTGACGGAAAAAGTGCAAACGTAAAAGTCTGTTAACCTTCCAAAGTCTTGCAGTGATCCTCACACCAGTTAAACTGATGTTTATTTATGTTGTCTGTTATACACTTTACTCTCAAATAAGACAAGAGAAGAAACTTACAGCCTTCAGGTAACACTGTCTTCTTTTGGTTGAACCTGGCCGGCCTGGGACGTTGGTCTCTTCCTCATCATGTAAGTCCAGCTCCTCCTCATATTTTACGGTTTCTTTGCCAACAGGCATCAAGTGGTCGTCAAGTTCACCTGTGGGGAATACGGTATATAATGTTTTCATAGACTTGTCTACATTGGAATGTATAAACTTCATGCTGTTAGCAATGTTATGCTGGTGTCTGCTCAGATATTGCATCCTGCTGCTGTNTCTTTTGCTACTTTTCTATAAAGCTTTATAAACATTTAAAAGACATTGACAGCAGAAGTTCTGTNAGCGTGTTATAAGACAACTATAGCACAGCTGACCACATAAAAGACACAAAACTAATATAAAATTAATCTGCCAATTGCCAGCATCTGCATTACAGAAGTTACACAAAGAAACGGGGACACCCTTACCAATCTGATGCAGTCTCTTACAGCACATCAGAGCCACGGCTCGCTCAGCAAGTCTACGGCAGTTCATAGGTGGGCCCTAAANAAAGGACACAAATACAGTTTGAGACATACAGAAGACAACATCTTTGTACAGAAAAAAACTAAAAACAAAAAACAAAGTTACAAAGCAACTTTATGCTCTAACAGCATACTGACACTCTGAAACAAAGAAAAGAACCTAAGAACAAATAAATAAAAAATGTTTTAGCTGTGAAAAATGTTTGTAGCTCTGGTATCTGGGGACACAGAAGAAGGCTGGAAACATAAGATGACTGCACTCCGAGTAAGGCTGTACTTCCTGTATGCTAGTCCATGCCAGCTGCCCTCTGAGTGACTGATATAGCTTTAAAGCAGCAGTGGAGGGAATGAAAGTACACAGAGCCAGCTGATCGATGGGATCGGGATTCAGCTATGTGGACTGATAACTAGACACAGGCCCAGAAGCACATCCCAGCATTGCAATTACCGTATGTAGTATAAGCCAAAGGGCGGCACTTTCAGCACAAAAAAAAANGTGCTGAAAAACTCGGCTACACTNGATAACAATTAAAGGTTTTGAGCGCTGCTGCTCAATACAGATTTGCCAAATAAATAGTAATACAATATTAGTAGAATACTGTAATGAAAGCATTCTTCTTTTATTGTGTTCTACAAGGACCTCTCTTTCATATCCCGCCTTTTATTAGTTTTGATGGTGGATCACTCTTATTGTTTTTGTATGTGATGAAGTGTATGTATATAATGGAATTTCATTGGTTGGATTCTCTTTGGTTTAAATATTGTGAGCAATAGCCCAATTCTAGCACTTTGGAAATATAGCACAACATTAAGATGATAACTAGAAGAGCAGCCAAAGTACAGACAGGAGATAAGAAGAGATACACTGTATGGACGAGCTGCCTTTGTCTGTGAAGCTATATTCTTACCAGCTACTTACAACAATGGGAGCTCTCAGTGGGGAGTTGATCGGGAGGTAGAGGGTGGAGCGGTAGACACCTTCCGATACCTCTCGCGTCTTACACTTCGGAGCCAGGTGAGTGAATGGATCGCTGGGTAACCGTGCACAATACCTGAGGGAAAAAAAAACACCATCAGTCTTCAAAATTTTTTAGTAAAGAAAACATAGGAGGTGTACAAAACCACCAATCAAGAACAAGGATTATAGCCAGTGCCTCACAAAAGAATGCTGGGACTTTAGTTTAGAATGATGGCTAAAGAAATTTGGTTGCTTCTGTATTGAGTTCTTAACAAACCATAAAATAAACATAACACTAAAATCTATGATGTAATCATGCCCTGGCATTCATGCCGCACTTACCGGTTGATGTGTCCAATAGCAGTGTTGATGGTAACCCTTGGGCTGCCATCATCCTGCCGCAAGACATACGGCGGGATGATCTCATCATCATCCAAGATGGCTTCGGACTCAGTTTCCCCGCAATCCATAGACTTGGAGCATTTATTCCGCAAGATCTGTGAAGCAAANTAGTATTGAAATCCCCCCATACCAGGCAAGTGCAAAGTAAAAGCAGTGCGTTTAGGATCACATACCTTTTCAATGGCTTTGTAGGTTTTGAGATCATCTTCAAACCCCCTAATCTTGTCCGTGTCTGCCAGCATGATGTAGTTTGAGATGGGGGCTCTGGCCCGACCCTTGGACTGAACATAAGATCTGTACTCTGTCGGCAGGTCAAAGCGGACCACCAGGTTACATTTAGGGATGTCCACCCCCTCCTCCACAATGCTGGTAGCGATGAGCAAATTGGTTTCATGGGCTCGGAACTTTCGAAGAACCTATAATTGACATTCAAAAAGTTGGCTTTATATAGGTACATTGTTCTGTTCTGTGGTGAATTAAATATGATAAGGGGAATAATTTTACATATTGGATTTCCATGAAGATATCTGTCTTGTAGTGTTCTTACCTATTCTATTCTGTTACATACAATTTTCAGGTCCCTTCAAAATCTATGCAACAAGCTAATTATTTGGCAGCTATTTCTGCTAAGTGTGTGGTACTTAGGTGAAGTTCATATGGACATTAATACATCAAAGTAGTTTCTACCAGAACTCAAATCCCATTTATATTGTTAGTACAAACGTGAGATGCTCACACAACCNCCTGCTTGTAAGAAAAACTCAAACTGTGGCAATCCATAGTCACTTCCAGTCCTACAGCATGGTAAGCCATTTCTATTCCTCATCTATATCTTACTAGTGGCCTCGCTAATGCAGGGCAAATGAAACATACTAAACCCAGAATTACAGTATGGACCGTGTGATTATTAAGCCCTGAAGACTGACACATAGTGGAAACATAGGCTCTGGCCTTGATAAGAAAGAACCAAATCCAGAGTAAAGCTAGGCATACACTAGAAGATAAATTGTTCCAATCAAAAGATTTTTTCAAGAGTTGGTAAAACCATGTTGAATTGCAGGGGAGGTAAATTGAATTTATTACAGGTAAGAGATGATGTTTCCAGCACAAGTCTAATAACAGTGTAACAGTAACACTGGAAAATGGAAAATTAACNTATTCTACCTGCATGCAAACACTGACATTCATTTTACCTCCCCTGCAATTCAACATGGTTTTACCCACTCATAAGTACGTCAATAGTANGTAAAGTCTGGATCTGGTCCACTGTGTCCTACATTTTATAATGGCATTCCCCATCTACTATCTATCATCAACTTAAGCCAATGCTGATCGTTCCATGCCTATCGGATTTCCTGGTGGATGTGCAGTTCACAGCATTATCCAGAGGAGCAGTCTCCTATAAGCCCCATATTTACGTACAAGCGGTATATGAAGTTATTTAGCTGTCAGTGCCAATAAGCCCCAAGAAAGGCAGGCACAATCTGTAAGAGTGGAGCAATAGTTCAGCATCTGTAATGCTATATAATTGCAGTCTGTGCTGGAGGAAGGCCAGGCCATGAAGCTCTGTGTAAGGAATTGACACAGAGCAGATTGAGGAGAAGTCAGGCCATGAATGTATTAAGGAATATGCTTCTTTACCAGTACAGCATTACCTCCTCCTGCTTTCTGAACTCTACTTCCATCTGCTTGTTCCGAGGTTGGTTCTTTCCAATGCCGTGTCCAGTTATAAAGTTGCTGCTAATGTAAGCCAGCTCTGTGTCCTGCTTCCCAGCCTCCTTAATCAACCTGCAATGTTATGTTGGAACCATTGGTTATATCACAGCTGTGATACAAAATAAACGGATATATTAGCGCTGCCAGCCTGACATACACAGGAGCGGTCATTAGAAACACAAGAGGTAGGATAATATGTATAAAAGCAGACTTATTCCGTATCAAGTAGACGAAACCTGGTGACCTAATAAGCATGCTCGCAGNAAATGGACAAGTGCACAGGTGCTGTACATCACATGTGAAAAAAAGAGGCAGGGGGATTTAAATTGTACAAAATTGTACTGTAAAACAGTGCAGAAGATTTAAGGCAGGGTCCTGGGAGTGGTCTCCCCACCATAGGAAAGGGAATCAAGTTAAGAACTATCTTTAAGGAATGTTCTTAACCTGTGGCACGTGAAACCTCTGATGGTACACAGAGCAGCGGATGTAGTTGTAACCAACAAAAGTAGTTCATTTTAACCAAGAGCAATACCAGATGGCAGAGAATAAATGTAATAAAATATGTCGAAAGATGAATTTGACATTACATAAAAATAACCCTTAAAGTCAAGGAAAGCCGCTATAAGACATAAGAGCACATCCCTGAGAGCTAACAGTATATGTGCCACCGTGAAATGCGTCAGCCAGCTGCCATGACACTTAAAACAACATCAAACGGTAAACCTTTACAAACAAGGCCCCCTGGTGGTGGGGCATATAAAGGGACTGAGGGCATACAGGGTCACAAATGAGAACTGAACTGGCATAAATATAATAAACTCATATTGAGTTTATAAACATCCCCCAACGGTACTTTTCATGCCACCCGGCCTGACAAAATTCCTGACCACACAGAAACCCATCCTAATCCCTTGCCCGTTACGGGATTATTCAGACCAGTGTTTTTGAAGCAATGCCGATATACAATTTTATTTTCATTTTTCATATNACAAATAATTTAAGATGGGGAAATGTTACCGATTTAAGACAACGGCCGTGTATCTTCTCTCCACAAAGATGATGCCGCAGAGGATGTTGGTAAACGGGGAGGGAAAGCTGGTTTCCGTCTTCTCTTTCTCCTCAATCTCCTCGTCGTCATCTTCGTCGTCCTCCGAGTCGCTCCACGACACGTAGTTGTCTTGATTGCGGTTGTTGTACCACTCCACGCTCTCAAACTGCTGTCGTTCGTAGGGCTTGTACTTACGCAGGATTTCCAGGAGCTTGATGACCTTGGGGGTGACGAATTTCAGGTCCAGGGAGGCNGGGGAGAAATGTTCCTCGCACAGAGCGTGGATCTTCCTCAGAATGGTGTCTGTAAAGAGCAGGAACTTCCGGTGCAGCTCCTCCTGCTCNTGCTTTATGTATTTCTGCAGCTCTCGCACCATCATCCCGGCCACCTTATCCACACACCAGGGGCCCAGCACTAGCAGGACGGCTCTGCAGTCAGAAAGTATCTGGAAANTAGACGATTTAAAGAGGAATATTGCTTATACGATTGTGTAGCTCACATGAGCAGATTATCAGATCACAATATGTATTGGGCCCAATTTCTGTCTACATGATCACAAGGATTATTGTACTGTGTACATTAGAAAAAAAAAAAACCAGGTCATAACATAACCTAGTATTAACAGATACTAACATTCAGATGGGAAAAACCGAAGTGCGCTTTTTCTCATCTATTACGGGACAGAATACTTGCGTATTTTTATACGCGGCTCAATGAGCCGCCAGCTAAAAAGAGCATGCAGAGACAAGTTTTTCTCCCTTACGCTGCAGGATTGAATTGGCCCCTTAATGTCAAAACACTGAACTGTTCCATTAAANTCAATCGATCATGCTATCTACATCAATAGAAAGCATCAACGAGATAAACAAGAAATCTTTCAAAGAATAAGTTACAGAAAAGTAATGACATTTATACCATTTAATTGACAATTAGCAAAAGCACCGGCTTGAATTATCAAGATAGGGGCTCCATGACAATAATCACTAGGGGAAGCTAAGAATCAGTCACATGCAGTGTTGTCTCCTTTGACTCCTGCCATACAAACCACCCTCATATTTCACTCAGAGCAGCGTCCCAGCATGCTGTCAGTCATTTGCTATATGTACTTAGATCAATGTCCCTGCATGCTCTGTCAGGCATTGCCTATACGTACGCAGAGCAGCAGCCCAGCATGCTCTGTCAGTCATTGCCCATTCTTATGCTAAGTTTCACTACACCTGGGGATACACAGTGTGTCTGAGCCACCAAACTCAGACACTAAGCAAATGTAAAAAATTGCGTGTGGTCTGCAACAAGAACTCAGTTAGGCTTGCCATACAATGTCACTTTAATTTGCAGGGTGGGCACATGCCTCTACTGATCTAACTGCATTCTACTTTGAGCTAGTGATGTGGTAATCCTGCATTTTCAAGAAAAGTCCAAAACAACAAATTTTTCTGCGCATCAGCCAGTACCATCCCTACAGAAAGAAAAGCATGCACCCTATAGGCATTATTCCCGACACCATGCAATACAATGTCTTAGGAGCCAGGACCCATATGCTGGACTTGTACCTGTTTGGAGATGGATGTGGAATCTCTCTCTCTAGAAGGAATGGGAATGTTACAGTCGCCCAGGAAGTGGAGGGCTTCATCCAGTTCTGATAAGAGTCTCTGATAAAGTCCGCTTTTGTCATGGTAAGGGCCACAATCCAGCACGATCTCACATGGCTGAGAGGCATACCTGGAGCAGTCACAAGAGAATACACAGTTAAGGCAGCAGAACTTCCCATATATAAAACTTAATAATAATAATTCAATNGCAGGCACATTTAGCACTGCAGTGTGGGCAGATGTCATAAATAATTCACACTAGAAAAGAGTAGAGGTAATTATATGGAGTGCACTACTAGATAAGCAATGAATAAAAGAACAGAACTTTAATGAAAGTTAAAATGTACAATGTTATGTATCTCTATTAGATCTTCCCTCCATTCCCACATTAAAAACAAAAAAGTGAATTTAAACATAATAGGTAACGTCCATTACTAAAATGTCGCTCAATAGGGCATTTCTAGTGTTCTAGCGGATGGGGATTAATTTTATTAACATGCCAATACCTTCTGTGTTTTGTTGTGAGAACATAATAAATGTAGTTCGAATTGGAAGTCCAAGCTAAATGCTGAACCAGTGTAAAACTAAACCTGTCCAGTGTCTTATATGCAATAATATCCAGCATTCCAGAGAGCAAACCCTTGCATATTATTNAGGCATTTATTTCCTTTATTCATCCTGAACCATATTCAAATCCCATCATTTAATTTTGTTGTGTTCAGTTCCCTAAGCATATCACATGATCCTCTATCCTTAAATCCATCTGTAGGTATGATCACAGATCACAGGACGCTACTAGAACGTTTCTCACTTGCATTTAAAATGTGGGGTGATGACAAGTTCATATATCATNTACATAACTAATATTAAGCCCACTGCAAGCACAGCACCCTCTGTCCTAAGGAAGCCTGGATCGAGAGGTTTNCTGTTCTAATGGGTTGCTGAGATTTGCAGATGTAGATTTTTATTTTTAATTTTATTTCTTAGTACAGTCTGCTCACAAGCAAAACAACTTCTCAGAGTCTGGCTTCAGTTCTCTATGAGGAAAAGGACTAGAATCAGACAATGAACCATCATACAACTCTTGGTTATGATGGACTTTTGGCTTTGCAACCCATTATCAAACCCCTCTGTGTTCTTATCACTTGTCTGCCTGCANTGAATAATAATAAAAAACAAACCTCACTCCTGCTAGGAGATGTAGTCATCACTGCTCTCACTATATAACACAGTAAAAGCATTAAGCACTGAGTGCCTCAGTCAATTCCCTTACGAGGTGAAGATGAAGTCATGTGCTCTGCATCCTGTTTACCTGTCTAACACCACCAGATCGGTCGCAGTTTCTGCGTTGCTCTTTAAGATTTTCTCCAGTCTCTGGATCTTCTCCTCGAGGTCACGCGGGTCACATTTACCATTCAGTATTGAGGCGGTCAGTCCCAGGATCCTTGGACACGTCTGGTGACTCTCACAGATCTGAGGAGGAAAGGAAGGGGGGTGAGAGACACTATGAATGAGCTTATTACTGGAGAAAGGTGCACTGTTCACCATGTTCATAGAAAGCTACAATATGGTGAGAAATGTTTAGAAGAACAGGGGGGGTAAGGGTTCAATCTTGACAGAAATGACAGATAAATAATAGCTGGGAGTATGAAAAAAACATATAAACATTATAACTCATTATGATTATAGAGATAAAACAGGGAAAGGGACGTCACAAGTTCATGTCATAATCAAACGTAATTATAATATTGATGGCCAATGATCTAATGGGATTTTGGAAATCATGTAAAGGGGATCTAAAAGTTTTAAGGTGTAAATTTACATAAACAATGAACTTTACCATTTAATGCTTGCTTAAATCCACCCAGGGTCTTTACTGCTGTTATAATCATGTTAAGTTGTTATATAGTAGTAGTAAGGAACCTGACAGTTATCTTTTCATGGTGTAACACTGGCTTTTATGTTTGCAATTATTCTTCCTCAATATAAATGTGCACTAGTGTCTATAAATGCACCAATACATCTGTTACACCTCCGGCAACACCTTATCAAGTCTGAAAAAAGTAACAGAACTGTTGCCCACATAGGGCAATGTGCCGTTGAGCTCAAGGTCTGATGCTCAGTCATATAAACAATCAATTAAATGATACATATGCCACAGAGTAAGCGATCAAGCCTATTCACCTACCTTCATAACATCGCAATATGGGTGATCCTGTATCGCNAGGTGGCATTCGTCAAACACCAGCAAGTTAATCTTCCACAACGGTAAGATTGCGCCCTTCAGGACATGGGCAAAGATGTGGCAAGTCATTACCAGGATCTAAAAAGACAAAATATAAAATGTCTGAGGATAATGTAACCCTCGCAACAATCACATCAGAGAAGCGGTGCATGCGTCTGGTTTATGTTTTAGGAGTAATACCTCATATGTTTTCAATATTTCCTTTGTAAACTGACTGACTACCCCCATCAAGTCTTCCAGCTGACACACACCAAATTGCTTTTGTGCTAAAGTTTCAGGAAAATAAAGTTTGACAAGTGCCCCAGTGAGAAGGTAAAGCAGCAGCCTTAAATTACTACAAGTTTTATTAGAAGCGTTGTAGCAATCATTTTATTCCTAAGCCGCTGCTTGCAGAAACAGGCAATTCTTAAACAAACTATGTATTACTGAAGCCACAGCTACAACTAAAGGGATGCCAATATGTATCGGGAGATGGTTAAAACACAAGGAAATAATCCCGTTGCTGTCATGAAGTTTATCCGCAGATGAAAGCCTAGGTGGGCCCACGGCACCTGACAGATGACGATGTCGGAGGCTGGAACCATGGGATGACCTTCCCCTGGTGGTACATAACCAACACGATGGGAGAGACAAGACAGATGCTGCCATCTCTGACAGACTGCAGCCTATAAATGCCTCACACTGGCCACACATACTTACAAATATTTATTGATAGAAGCCAGATGCCAGGTAACTGGTAACATTCTACACAGGGCATTCAGTTGTTTGGCTATACAGTATATATAGTTGCGGAGCTTGCTGATCCATGTCTATTATGGTAGCCAGAGAGCACCATGACTCTATAGGACGTCTTAAGACGCCCTGCTCTTGCCCATTCCTTTAAGTCCTTTTGAGGCTATACAATACTCTGACAAAGAATACAGAGATCTAATGGTTTATGTACATTGGGCAGCATAGGGGACACCTAAACAAGTGATCCCAGATGACAAATGTAATAATAATAAAAAAAAAAAAAACCCAAATAAATAAATTAAAAACACGTCAGATGCTCCGCTCCCTCTTCGGTGGCAGACATGCAAGGAAACAAGTCTGATAGGACTTCTATAGACAAATATACACTTTTATATATATGCATGTAAACATACTTATACAGATATACACACACACACTTATATATATTTAAAAATGTTATTTATGTACATATATACAAAAATGCTGGCCTGCAAATATACAATTATTTACGAATAGGGTAAAAATCTATTACTTAGCACTTGTTTGGTCTTCCCCTGACGAGCCCAGGCATTCTTGGTATTATTCTATTGTATTGCTGACCTGTATTCTAGATGTCCAGTTAAGCTGCAAGTTTAANTTAATTTAACTATATTTAATTTCTNCTTCACATCAAAACGAGAGAACGTTCTTCTGTGATGCAGTAAACTTTAATGACTAGTGAAATGGTCAGCTAAAAGTGTGTGTATAATGGGTTGCTCTGGTTTTTATAAACAACATTGTACCTAAAAGCCTAAAAAAACAACATCTTTTGTATAATTAATAAAATTATTAATTTTATTAATTATACAATTCTATATGTACCTATGAACAACGTATCAACAATAGTACCTGGTGATCCACAAACTCCTGATTCCATTTCTCCCTTGTCCAGCTTTCCACCACATCTAGACTGGAATATTCTCCCACTGTNAGGTCAGAGTGAGTCCTGACTGCAGACACTTGTTGGGTGACTTGTTTAGCTGGAGGTAATAAGTGTGAAGGTGAAGCATAGACATTACGGAGAACCCTTTACATAGCCACAATTCTCTATGTACTGTGTTAAGTTCATGGTAAACTGATTGCAGCAAGACCCTTTCATTCACATAANATACACCTACACCCACAGACGCTGCCCATTAGGGTTTACAGAAAACGCTTCCAAATAACTTTAAAAGCAACAATTACCGGAGTTGACCAAGAACACTGTTCTTTTGGCGCCATCAGTAAAGTCCCCACGGATCTGATAGGACAGCTCTTTTGTAAGTAGTACGGCAATGAACGTCTTCCCTGAGCTAGAGTTCAAACACACTATGGTATTGTGGTCCAATGCTGCTTCTAGCAGCTCCACCTGCAGGAAGAGGAGAGTTTTGCAGAAGGTTACATTCGTGAAGGTAATAAAATAGAGCAATGACAAGGTTAAGCTGGTTACACACTGAAGACTTTAGTAACAATGCAATACTGAGAAAAGATTTACGGCACAGCCTTCAACCCTAAACATCATAATTCATGCATACACTGCATGCCATGCCGATAGGTGTGGGTGTGTGTGTGTGTGTGTGTGTGTGTGTGTGTGTGTGTGTATGTGTGTGTTCCTCCACTCTCCCCATGTTTTGCAGAGATCAGGACATTATCGCTAAAATTTAAAAAGTATTAAAATACGCAATCAAATGATTGTCCCGAACAATCAGATATGATCACTAAACAATTGCACAATATCACACCCAATGCTCAATCATTGTGTGTTATAAGTCGTTTGTGCGTATTCCAATCTGTGTGCAGTTTATATAGTGTACAGCTTTACAGGCCTACATTCATGAACGCTACACTGATTACATGGACTAAGACTGGACCATGCTCCGTACAAGGACAGTAGCGCCCATACCTGATATTTCCTAGGGGTGTATATATTATCGTGAATCGCCTCCTGCTGCCAGGGCAGACCGAAGAAGGGACCCATGGGTGAGGAGGCCGGGGTTAGGAGCTGCAGGCCTGCCATGCTGAGGGTCTTTTAAACNTCCAGTGACTCAGATCATTGCAATTTGAGGTCCGTGCAGCTTTCTGTAGAAAGAAGAGACNTTGGTATATATACTTTTCATATATTTTGCAGAATTCACACACAAATATTCCAAGACAGTGAAAAAAATTCCTGTCATACAATAAATGACTGTCCAAAGAAGTGAATAAACACAAATGTATAGAAGCTGAAATAAAAGAAGTGTCACCTGTTTCAGTATGAGAGGTCTCCAANGCGTTGACTGATGAAGTGCACTGTGACACCATCATATCTGCAGAGAGGAAATAAGACAGTCAGTCGGGTGGTTTCCATTCTTCGATATTATTTTGCACAGGCTTAAAAAAGTGACCATGTTTAAAGAGGGGACAGTATTACCCAGACCAGCAGAAGGCCAGTCACACAACCAGAATGGCATGAAGGGTGGCTTATGTTGGGAGACTCTTATTCTGTTTACTGCTATGAGAAAAACTCCAGCTTAAAGTGGAAATGTTAGTGTACAGAGCTACTTTATCACAAAGGCATCATACAGACAATCTACAGCCCATGATGGCGATTATAGAGCTACATCAAACGGAAAGTTACCAAAATTGTCTAATACCCCTTTACCACATACAAAAAAAAAACCTGGGTTTTTGCATATGACGTGTGCATAGAACCAGGTTTTTGGCCAGTGGAAATGGGTACTTGGTAAAAGTGACCCAGGTTTTTTACCCAGGATCCATGCAAGGTGTTTAGTGATTTTTTTTTTACT
>JABWIB010015154.1:0-12568 GCA_016617825.1 Platyplectrum ornatum
GTATTTTAAATTTAAACTTTTTAATTTTAAAATTTATTGACAGATCTCTGTTAAGGAATATGCAAATTCGAAACGTCTGTAAAAATATAACGTCCATTAACATTTATATATGCTACAATTGGATACTGTTGTGCGTTTGCATGANAAGATTTCTGAAAATAGGCATTGACAATGACAGTCATTCATATGCTTGGGGTAAGAGTTAGTAGCAACTAAGATGGTTCATGGCTGAATATAGATTGTAGCAGTGGTAGGGACAGTATAATGTGACAGAGGCATTACTCAAAGGGAGAGAAGTATAAGGACATGCACTGNACTTGGGTGTAGTAGCTTTGGAGGAAATGTGAGGGAAGTGTAATGGATAAGTGGGGATATCCTCCTATAAGTGATCGTACAAGCTACTAGTCAGGTGCAGCCTAAACATGCTTGGGATAAACCTCAGGATATCCTAAACTCTGTATCCAGGGGGAAATGATGCAGAATGTATAGCCTTTACAATTCATTATTATGTATTTTTATTTTGTACATTTACAAGTAGAAAGACCCGTGAACAATCCTCATGGGTCGGCAGAGTCCAAGTGTGATATGCCAGCAGGAATAACGATGCAGATGTTAAGTTGTGGCTTTAGTTTTTTTTTATAGTCCTGAGTAATGGGATTATAGTACTGAGCGCTATAAGCAGCGGCATATGAAATGTTAATTTTCCATACGCAAAGCTGTTCCCCCAGGTTCTGTCTCCCAAGCTATGTAGCCCTTTAATGTTTCATGACTAATATTTGCTGTACCTAGTCTCTATCAAATCTGCGATGTCTTCTAGATCATGGCACTTGTTCTGGGTGAGAGTCTCTAGCTGGCAGTTATGTCAGACCTTGTTATCTTGTCTTATTTGCTTGTAGCCTCCTGGGCATCCATGGAACAGTCATTACTACGACTTGCTGAATGTATAAATCTCCTTCCCACTGTTCAACTGCAGAGGATGGCGGAAGATTGTGTTTCCCAGATCAGGAGGTATGGCCCTGTCAGACTTCATTTGCTGTTCATAGAATTTTATCACAAGAGAATTGTGTAATTAATCATACGTCTTTTTATGTGGTTTTATTGCATGCTTTCTATTCAATGCCCTACATTTGTGTAATTTAATAATACTGGAGATAAACCCTCTAGGTTAATGTATTTACAAGCTTCTATACATAAGTCCTGCAGCTAGTTCATCTCTTCTGAAAGTCATTTATGTCGGTCGTAATTATACATAAATATACATTAAAAGGTTGACTTTGACGAAGATGCGCAAATTCTTTTTTTTCGTAATGACCTCACATAGGCTGACTGCAGTGACCAATATCATAGGCTTATACATGGTTACTATTTTACTCCTATAGCATAGCATTTTTTGTCAGAACAATGGGCCAGATTCAGTTCTTTAGGCTCTATTGACTTACTCGGTAGTAAGCAAAACCATGTTGAATTGCAAGGGAGGGGGGGGTGAAATGAATGTTAGTGTTTGCATGCAGGGAGAATACATTATTGTTGCATGTTGCACAGATACTGACCAGTGTTACTGTTACACTGTTATTAGACTTTTGCTGGAAACATCATATCTCAACTCGAATACTGTTTGCAACTAAAAATTTACCTCCCCTGCATATCAGGCACATATTCATAAGTGATGAGAATCTGGTGTGTAGAGAATTCGTCTCTCCAATTATTTGTCTCCTTCAGTTGAGTATTTCATATGTATAAAGCACCTTTTAGAAGATACTTTTTCAGTGTTACACTTCTGTCATTACAGCATCCCGTCTATGCTGTCCACACACGCAGACCAGCTGCACCGCACTGGATTTCCCACAGTACATGCTGTTGTAATGTTAGAAGGCACAATGAATCTGACAGGGGAGGCACAGCCACTGGTGGAGCAGTTGAACACAGTGAAGAGGATGCAGGTGAGAAGATGGCAATTCTTTGTCTTGTGTAGGCTTAGGACCACTAGCCTCTCCATCACTGACAGTTTCCTCAGTAGGTTTAAATGTGTACTTATGACCTCCTCTCCTCCACAGCGCATCCCATCTCACCTCTTCCTCCTGGAGATCTGGAAAGCATGTATTGTAGGGTTAATAGAGTCGCCTGCAGGCACCGATGAACTGAAGTGGACTGCATTCACTTTCCTCAAGGTCTGTCCTGTATAAGTAACGCTCTTGGGAACCTCTTGTGCTGTTGGCCGTATGCAATATGGTATATTTAGCCATTCTAAACATNTCCAATTGTATTTCAAACTGGCCTTTCTTACATCGGAATAGGGACATTAAGGGCTTCCAACATTTTCAAACACATTAGTGTTCATAGGCTATGTTAATATTATGTTAATGCATATGTTAATTAGAAGTGAATTTTGAGAAAGAATTAAGAGAATTTGTTACAGCTCTGACCTGTGAGACACTTTCTGGCTCCTCTCGTGAATAGAAGCGTTTCATAAGTGGTAGTTGGCCTGGGAGACNGATCATTATTGTAATCAAGGTTTCATCTTTGTGGAAAAACCCACCAACATGTATCACATTTGCCCTGGCACCCTTCCTCTAGTCTTATCTCTTGTACTGTTTCATTCTTCCTATCAGAGCAGGGGCTAATGGCAAGGTATTAATGTGACTGTTGTCTTTGAAAGCTCCTTCTCTGAACCCATCTGTAATACTGTGACCCACTCTGGCTCTAGAATTGCTGTTTTCAGACATCCTATGGAATTCTGTTATTTATGGTTTACATTTTTTTGTTATTAAGATGTGAATACGAATGAGATTTTATTATTTATTAATACATATTTGCATGGCAGTAGCGTACGGTAGATGACAAACATTTTACCATGAAGCTAGAATGCTAACAGACACAGTATAATGACCCTTTGCTTAAGTTATTGTTTTTTATTTGATGTTTGTTTTTTTAGATCCCTCAAGTGCTGTCAAAATTAAAAAAATTCTGGCAGGTTGATCAGGTAANTAATATACATAAGTACAACATGATACTTTTATTCCATTTATATCAAGGTTGTAACTGAATCATATATAGACTTCTTCATTCATTCAGCTCTGTCATGTCTCTCTCAGGATTTCAATGAGGATATGAACACTGCTTTTGAGTATCTCCTCAAACTTACCCCACTACTAGACAAAGCAGATCAGAGATGCAAGTAAGTGATCTGTGGCCAATTCTTTTCTTCTTAGTGAATGTTGTCATATTTCTTTCAAGAAGAAAGAAGAATAACATTCTACTTCTTGATTTTCTTTTTAAAAGACCTCATCAGATTTACTTGGACACGTGTGTTTTTACAATAGATTAACCATAGTATTTGTATCTTTCTACTCCAGCTGTGACTGTGTGGGTTTGTTACTACAAGAGTGTAACAAGCTGGGNTTATTGTCTGATCTTCACTTGGAGAACCTTGTGGCTAAAAGGTACATTATCCATCGTCCATTTCCACCGTCCCTCCTTTCTGTCCAGGCTTTTTACCAGTCTCATTATATTTGTGATTGTAATCTAGGTCTGCGGACCGAGAACAGGCCCCACGCTCATCTGAAGGCTCTGCTATTCAACCCAATCCAGGGCTGATACTTCGCGCAGAGCCCACTGTGACCAACATCCTGAAGGTGAGAACCTCTATTAGGGTCCTCTTCCAGGGAGAAGCATTTGAAGGTGTATCACTCTATATTGACTGTACTTCAGTGTCTGACAAATACCAGTTGCCAGGGCACCATGTGGACTGTAAATTGTCACATGTTGACTAGAATGAATAGAACAGGGAACCTTTGCTGAGGTCGCCATATGGTTTCCTTCCCTGTTCGGCTTTTTAAACTACTGGGACAAAGGTGTGCTGCTAGCTGTCCATGTAGTATGAGCAGACTTCCTTTTATAAAACGTGACCTCTCTCACACCACCATCTGTCCCCACTATTTAAAGGAAATACATATATTCTGTATTTTGTTCAGTATGATTAGAAGGGCAACCTCTTCATCTGGAAGTCTTGTGTTTTGTTGTACAGACTATGGATGCAGATCATTCGAAATCTCCAGAAGGTCTTCTAGGAGTCTTGGGGCACATGTTGACTGGGAAGAGCCTGGATCTCCTTTTGGCTGCTGCAGCTGCTACTGGGAAATTGAAATCGTTTGCTCGTAAATTTATCCAGTAGGTGATGTGTAAGAGCATTGTGATCCAGTTATATTGTGGTCTTTCAGTAACTTACATATATTATCTGTATTTTTTTTTTATTCCTGCAGGTTGAATGAATTCACCCGGCATATNGGTGCTGAAAGCTGTAAGTTGATCATCTTCTGGCATGTTTTATGGTCATTGATGGAAGTGCATATTGATTGATGCATGGTTACATAGAATGCATAGAAAGTAAACACCACAATGAGACTGTATACAAGTTTGTTACATAGCATGGTATAATGTCATCTAAACAATTGAAAAATAGAAACACACAGTAGAAAATGTAACCATTGAGCACAAGGGCTGGTCAGNCAGTATGCTGAGTAAGCGGCAGCCCAGACGCATCAGATCAGGACACGGTGTGCGCTCGCAACTGTGGCTGCAGACAAAATTTTATTTGCTAACGATGGCTGCCAGCCGGCTGTTCATCACTGACAGTAAATAATGATAGCTTTGGCCTGACAGTCACTGCCAGCAGAAGATGGAGAGGGTACTCAACACTGCAGCCAGTAGTGTATTATTAACACATTAGATTGTGAGTGTGATCTCTGGCTGCAGCTGTTAACAATTTCTCTATTTCCCTATTCTGTATATTATATCTTCTCTCTCTTACTATATATATATATATATATATATATACACATACATACACACTCCCATCAAGGGAGCAACAGAGAACAGAAAATGCCTTTAGACAATTTTTTGTATAATCCTAAACTTGCAATAAGAATGTCAGCATTAGGTGATAAAATTGATTTTGCCATACATGTACATTATATTGCTTGGTTACTATGAGTATTAACTGCATGGATTTGCTCTTTTGTATACAGCAAAGGCGGCCTCTACCCGTGCTCTTCTCTTCGATATCTCATTCTTGATGCTCTGTCATGTGGCACAGACTTATGGCTCAGAGGTATTTAATTCCCTTAACTGTACTGTTTTTACAGATGTGGACATTCCACAGACCTAAGGGTTTCATGAAAATAGTTTTTCCTGGTTTCCACCAGAGTGAGCTGTTGTTTAATCCTTCGTCTAACTCACCAGAAAACTTTGTCATAAGAGCTTTGTATGAAAGTGATTTTTCAATTACATTAAAATGTCTTGCGCGTCGCTAAGCATTCTTTCACAAAGATTATTCTTTATTCAAAGATTATTATTTCCATTTGTTTTTAAACTATTGTATTCAAAAACTGATAAGTTCATTTACAGTTCACAAAATGTAAACGATCGCTGACTTGCAGACGTACAAAACAGGCTTTATTTAGTTCTACATTATGTCTAAATACAAATATGGGATTTTCGTTTCTAAACTAGTTTCATAGNTGGCATTAAATATACAGTTGCACGTATATACAGGTAATGCATGGATGGGTTGCATTAAGATTTACATGCTCAGAAATGTCTGTTTATTTATTAACATAATGACTTGATCCCGATGTAATAAAGAGGTGATTTTCACATGTGTAACATGGAAATCATCTGCAAAGTTGCACTGCACATGCTCAGAAGGTGCAAGTGTATTGAAAAGACGAACTCATGTTTACATACAGAAAAATTGTATACCTACAGAAAATGACTATTACACCTGGATCAGGCNTTTATCATTGGTGTGTAGGTATTACCCATAAAGGTGCCTTTTATGTGTGCTCAGAACTTTCTCTGTTAGGGCCAGATTCAGATNTACACTCTCATGGGCAAAACCATGGTGAATTGCAGGGGAGGTAAATTGAATTAATAGCAATCAGTATTACAGGTGCCTATTTCTATTTATGTATAAGTATTGTACTGATCATGCAAGTGAAAGTAGACAACACATCTTCTGAAGCCTTAAACACAATCTTTGTTTCAGATGATCCTGTCAGATGGAAGTGCTGGTTCGGAGACCCCATTCTTTGAAAGCTGGATGCAAACATGCATGCCGGGAGAGGGGAAGGTCCTAAACCCAGAGCACCCCTGCTTCCGCCACCCTGATATCCCCAAAGTGGAAGCCCTGGTTACTCTCCTGAATACGTCCACAGAGATGAAACTAGTGTATGTTTAATGTGCAATGGTGACGTCACACGCTGTTACACCGTTGTCTGCTAGTACACATGCATTTCATATAATGGCAAATGAAAGTTGTTTTTTTTTTTTTTTTTTTTTTTTTTTTTTTTTTTTTTTTTTTTTTTTTTTTTTTTTTTTTTTTTTTTTTTTTTTTTTTTTTTTTTTTTTTTTGTATGGTGATTTCTTTTTCCATCTCTTTATACAACATTTTAGAAATTTTGAGTTGTTGTAACCCGCATTAGTCATACAGTAATAACTCCAGCGCAGTCATTCATACATTTCGCAAATGACCTCACGTATTGTTTGTTTTGAGTTTTAAAAGATATTTTGTCCATGTCCTGTGCAGTCAGACAAAGTGGCATGAAGTGTGTCTAAGTATTCCTGCGGCAATCCTGGAGGTTCACAATGCCTGGGAGAATGGGGTCCTTTCCTTTGAAGCCATTCAGGTAGTAGTCAGTTTACAGAATCATCTTCCATACTAATACATGGACATAAGTGTAGACTAACATGAGACCACCTCCACCACTCCCACAGAGATTAGGACGCACACGTCATATAACCTTCCTTATACAGAGACAGTATGGTCTCTCCTTTCATGTGCTAGTTTACAGACTCATTTCCCCCCTCTCTATCTGTGAAATTCAATTGCAGAAAATTACAGACAATATTAAAGGGAAGGTGTGCAGCTTGGCGGTGTGTGCTGTCGCCTGGCTTGTGGCTCATGTTCGGATGCTGGGTCTGGACGAGAGAGATAAGTCTCTGCAGATGATCCGCCAGCTGGGTACACCGATGTACGGAGACAACATTCTGCAGTTCTATAATGAGAGGTGAGTAAAGTACCCTTCAGAATGATATTCTTTTCACTATACTGCACTTTAACATGTCTAATGCTTTTATTTATTACTCTGCTTTTCTGTATGGTTAACTCATCCTGGTATCTATGGAGCTCAGGTAACCTGATGTTTTAATTGTGCTCTTTCTATTCTCCTGCTCACATCTCTGTGTATAATTAATATAAATTATCTCAGACCTGCATTCACATAAATAACCAGGGGTCAGGGTAAAGACATTGGATTTATAATGATTCTTACAGTATTGCCGGATACCTCTTACTCCTTATACAAGTGCCTCTGCAAGTGACCAGATCCAGAGACAATGGACTGGATCCGACTTACATACAATTGAACTTACATTCATTTTACCACTCCTGCAATACCACATTGTTTTGTCCACTCGTTCATAAGTGGATCTGATCCATTAAAAGAGAATTAGGAAGAAAATGACACAAGTGAAACCATGATGAATTGCAGGGGAGGCTCTAGCATTGGTTGCGAACCATATTGGAGGTGAGAGGTGACATCAGAATCTGTGCAATAAGCAACAAGTCTGAATCCAGTCCTTAACTGGATAGACTGCAGTTTAGATTTAACATAATCCTACACAGTTATATGTCTGTGACAGAATGGATGCATTTAGTATGTATTGTCCTAACGTCTGATCATCACTTATCTTCTCCATTGCGCAGAGTGATCATCATGAGCTCCATATTGGAAAATATGTGCTCTGAGGTCCTGCAACAGACAGCAACTCAGATCAAGTTTGCAGTGGCTGGCAGTGAGCCAGTGCCATATGTTCACCGCCTACCCCCTAAAAAGCCTATTAAAGAAGTCTTACATGGAGCCTTTAGCACCACATTGGAGAAGGGCTGGGTGGACATCAGGTCGCTGCACATCTTTGACACCCTGCTTCACATGGGCGGCGTCTACTGGTTCTGCAACAACTTGGTGAAGGTGGGTCACATTTACATCTGGGATAGTATCACATGTACTTTCAGACTTCAGGTGTAAGCTTTTCACCATGGGTTGTTATTATTATTGTAATGTGTCTGTTCTTCTGACGTTTTAAGGTGTCNTAAATAAATGACATTCTCTGTACAATGTAACATAATACCTTGGCTTGTAATACTTAAGATATCGTATTTGACTAGACCTATGTTTTCTGGTCTACATGTACATTGCAGAGTTGCTGGAGCAGTGGCGTGCTTCCTTCTCTGGCTTTATTTTGCATTCCCTGTCTCCGTCAGTGCAATGATTTGGCAGACGGGGAAGGTGGAGTTTGCCAACAGCTTGTTTCCTTAGGAACCCTACACTGGCTGGCTTGTACTTCAACCTGCTGCTAGACTGCTATTAGTAGACACGGAGAAGCAGCTATTTCCAAACACCTGATGAGTCACATAGCTGCGTAGACGTCTTACTGCTGCAAATCTGTCTGCATTTTAAATTNGGTCTATCATAGATGTGAGAGCAGCCCCTTTCACAAATGTTTTGCACATCCCTTTCTCAGCAGATAAATATCTGTGGGATAACTCCATAAGAAAAAAATTTACTGTCCAGCATTTTTTGTGCAGAGGTGGGCAAGGTGAGGGAGCAAGACAGAAGAGATATGGGGGCAGTATGTTACAGACCAGCAGACTGTATTAAATAAGAGCTGCCTGGTCTACATTGTTAGTGTTGCTCTCCAGATGTTGGCAAATTACAAGTCCCAGCATGCTCGGACTTGTAGTTTGACAACACCGGAAGAGCCGCACGTTGCCTACCCCTGCACTAGAGGATTGCTTTACCCAATATACCATCCCCTCTATTTAGAACTAGAAGTCCCAGCATGCTTTAACTGCACAGACATTGATACCTGGCAAAGCATGCTGGGACATGCTTTGGAGAGCCACAGATTGCCTGCCCCTGGTCTAGAATATGACCAGTTAAAAAGAAAAAGCTGACTGTGACAGTAGTAACCATGTACTTGCATGAAATGCTGTGAGTGAATAAAAACACATTTTGTGAAGAGTTGCGGAGAAAATAAAATGAAAACCTTCTTATAACTTGCGGGTTTCATGATATGCCGTGACCCGTTTTATAAAGGGCTGTCATTTACCTGATTATTGCATTAGCAGTGGAGATGATCATTGTTCCCAAGAAGGGGCATTGCCAGCATGCTCCAGTAGCACAGGTATCAGGTNTAAACTATAGGTGGCAGAACATGATGGAGCTTGTAGTTTCACAGCAGCCTGAATGCCCCGTTGCGGTTGCACACAAGGTAATCTGATGCAGTACGCTAAGCATGTAGTGTCACTCTTTGCAGGAGTTGCTGAGGGAAACCAGAATGGAGTTTGCGGTGCGAGCGGTGGAGCTCCTCTACGCCATCTTCTGCTTGGACATGCAGCAGCTCACACTCACTCTTCTCGGACATGTCCTGCCATCTCTTTTGACAGACTCTGCCAAATGGCACACCTTGATGGATCCCCCGGGCCGGGCGCTGGCGAAGTAGGAGCAGTTTTCTCTTACATGAGCTAGTGTTTAAAATTATACATGTGACCTTCCACAGGNTGTCTCGCGGGGATGTTACCTTATTCATGATTGCCTTATTCATTGCAGGCTTTCTGTGTGGTGTGCAATGACTTCTTACTCCATTCACAACAAGGGGCAGCCTTCACCACGACAGAGGAAGAGACACAGGGAGGACATTGAGGTGTGTAAGGTGCATTCTGTGCAATACAGATTTTTCACATTCGAGACATTTTTTTTTTTTTTTTGAGACCTAATAGTGCACTGAATCCAGAGGTACAAAATCTGGATGTTTTCCGCACTTTGAGTGAATATGTCCATGGCTTAAATTTACTAAGAAGGGAGATTGAAAAGTAAGTATGTTGCCCATAGTAACCAGCCAGATTAAACTTTATTTTACATGGAGAATGTGAGCTTGATTGGTTGCTNCGGGCAACACCCCTTTTCAATCTCCCTGCTTAGTAAATTTAGGCCCATGTGTCATGTTTCACGTAGAGAGGCCAAAGGCTTTTAATATGGGTTTNATTCCCAGGATAGGACTTAAGGCTTGCGCTGCTATACTCCTTTTCTCACTGTTAATGTGTGGAGCGTCTGGGAAGTTCCCTCTCGCACACACCCGTACGGGCACACTCATCCTGGCTCCCGTCCAGTAATTAAATAGAATACATAATATCTTTTGTACTCATTAGAGAACATTTCTGTGTTTTGTGATGTTCTCAATATAGGATTACAGCAGCCTTTTTCCACTGGATGACACCCAGCAATCAAAACTGATGCGTCTTCTCAGCTCCAACGAGGAAGAACATTCTGTTCAAGCCAACCCTAGTAAGTTACAGGATAAAAGTATAACATTATACAATAATACTGCATAATAGTGTAATATTATGTAAACNATCCTTATGTGGGATTGTACACTATTTACAGTCATCTAAGTAATCAGACAAGGCTATGAATGATGAGCATAGATTCCAAATGAAAGCTGACATGTGATCTGTCCTGTCAAGGGAAATGTACTAAATATGGTCAAAAATTTAGAACATGTACACTTACTGCCAATAATAATAATAACAGGGATTGTTTTAGGCTGCAAACTGACTGTTAAAAGACATCTGAATTCGAGAACATAAAACATGTATATAAAATATATGTTGACATATTACACACAAACCACACATCTTCAGGACAGTGTGTCTGGAGCATGCAGTACAGTACGTCTTTCACAGTATATTACTATGATTAACATATCTGCAAAATGTTCTTTATCATAGAACAGACAATCGCTTTAGCCTCATAATTGTGACACCCACTAAATATGAGACTGTTAGACCTGATATGCATCACAATGTACCCATAGACACTACACTATATTTGGCAGCAAATCTGTTTCTAAGTGTTCCCATAACCTTCTACTGCTACCGTATGAATGCCCACAAAGGCAGCCCATTTTAGGAAAAGGGAAGGGGGATCATCGCTTTAAAGATAAGGGTCAGTACATGCTAACAATGTCTTCCAGCACTGTTGTTTGCAAAAAAGCTTTTAAAGAATAAATTAACACAATTTGATGACGGTTGACGCAATTCTAAGATTTTTCACAGAATTTGGTGCTGTTGCAAGTAAGATGACAGCACTAACTGATGGTTATTGTGTGATCTACCAATATTTGATCAGAAAAGACTCCATTGTGTACCCAGCTACTTGTGGACTCCATTGTGTATAGAAGTGTCACCAATNTCTTATTTGCATTTCACTTGTTCAGTTTACTAAGTTCTTGCTAAATTTGACCATAAGTTGGAGCTCCGTGTGACCTCTTTCAAGATAATGTAAAGTAAATACTTTTTTCTATTAGTACTACACTGGTGTTCATTGAATCAACAGCAGATTTGTCAAGAGAAAATGGGAATTCCCCCACTTGAGTGAGACTAGAGGTGATAACAGGGTAAATTGTGGGAAAAAGTTCAGAGGCCGTGCCCTTCAGTATGGATAGAGATGAGGAAGGTGTGGATAGAGGTGTGCTGGAGAAGNTTTATATGGCCTGTCCATTGTCTCATGGTCTGATTGGTTNCTATGGGCAACATCTCCACTTATTCATTTCTGCAGTTTACTAAATATATCCCAGATGTTAGAAAGAGGGTTAGGTCAAGGAGAAGTAAAATACGTGTGGTTGGAATGTGAAACTTATTACTTAAACTTATTGCCTAAGAATTTGTTATACAAAGCTTATATAGTTGTAACGGTTTCCTTGTTTAGGGTATAGATTTATGTTTAATAATAGATTGCTTTTATTTTCTGCTTCCTGGTGGTAGAGCTTGTTAAGCCCTGACAGACCCTTGGCATCAAGACTAAGACAACATGATCAGACAATAAGCAGACATGCTTGGTTGCCCAGAGATCAGTAATTCTGTTTTCCTATGGGCTATTTCCTCATTCTTCTTCCTCCCGTTCATGGAGGAGCTTTCTGCATTGGATTGAACAGCATAAAATAAATANTTCAGAGCTCTCCTCCAGTAATACTAGGTACACATTAGTGCATTTCACACAGCTCTTGTTACAAATTTCTGATTACCAGAGAAATTGTGCAGCATGGACGTCCCTCCCAAACCTCGGACACATCTCCTGGCCCCCTGCAGTGCCGTTCTTGTTTGATTGGATCAGATACAGGACAGTTGATCAGATGAACCTTTCAGCCATTGAGTATCTGCAAGTTCTCTTTACCACCTTTGCTGCTTCATATCACATCCCCAGGGGAATCTTTCCATTGCACCGTTCCCTTCCGCAACACCACTAGATAATAGGGACATTACAAAATATTAGCGGGAGTAAAGACCTGATGAAAATGATATAACTATATGAAATATTGTGCAATATATTTGTATCATTTCCTTTTGGATTATGCATAACTTCCAAACAGGAAGTCACATTTCATTGAGGATGTGGCTAGAATGCGGAACTGATTATTTACCACATAAACGCAAATTGTTGGTGATTCTATC
>JABWIB010015163.1:0-15247 GCA_016617825.1 Platyplectrum ornatum
ATAAATATATAATGGGGAAAATACATACAAATATACATACAATGTTCAATTTGTGAGTAGTGAAAAATATATCACACGGAAAAAAAAATTTCTGAAGATTTGTTTATTACATATAAACATAGACAAATATGCTTCTTCAATGTGCATCGTACTCCTTAGTATAAAAGCAACACCAATGTAAAAAGAAGAAATATTTCAATGAAACCAAACCTGTAAAAAATCAGTCTCGAGATTCAGTAACACTAAAGAAACTCCATAAAACCTTGTTTACACATCAAACTTTTAGAGGTTAATAGAACTCTTGAAAAGCAATTTGACCTCAAGAGTACTATACACATTATAGTACAATGCCCATGATCTTAAAGTTACTGGCATTTAAATCAATGAAAGCATCAAGTGTACATGATGCCAAAAGAAAAAGCTATCCTAAACATTAAATGCATTACACACCTCAGGACTACATTATATATCTCACATAATGACTGTATAAATCACNGTCTAGTGTCAGTTCTGGAAATTGGAGGCTAAAGTTTCCACAATCCGTAGAGCCGAATTTGTGCATCCATCAAAGTTAGAATGTGTGAATCCGTCCCCACCACACAGAAGGAAAGGCTTGCTGTGAAGAGTTATCTGCCCAGGGCAATCAGGAAAGGCCTCAGTAACCTGCAACATAAATTACAGGGATTAGCCAGGAGTACTGTAATAATTCCTCCATTGCAAAGCAAATCAACATTCTGTCCTGGTTTAAGTATTGCAATGCCAGATTTTGCTGCAGTTTCATTGGACAGGACAAAAGCATTATTACCAACCAGGAGACTAAATTACAATTCAGACTGCATTTATTACTCGGCNGATTCTTTGTTCCATTAGTAAAGAAATAAAGAAATATAAAGCACGTTCTTTCTCTTCTGGCAGCTTCCACGTTTTTTGCACATATGCGTGACCAAGCACAGTTGGGAGTCCAATTGCATTCAGATAGATCATTTTATAGCTATTATGCTCATTTTCACGTCACGCACAATCATTACATTCTAGCTGCCATTATACCTGTGGTTCCAGCGCTGATGGCTATTCAAAAAGACAAAAATCATCCTTAGTCTTTGGTTACTTCAGTGAATCTAATGATTCCTATTACATTGGGCATGTAGTGCACAGTATATACAGGCGACTAAAGAAATGTANATATTCATCTCATCAATATCAAGATATTCAGATATCGCTGTTCAGATCAGTGCTATAAAATGACACCTATTCCTGGACAACTATACTCCAGAAAAATATACTTTAGAAGAACGTTCTCATTACTCTATATAGAGACGGTTCAGTCTTAATATACACAATACTCTCTCTCCGTACTTGTATATATTTTAACACAATGGACAACCTAAAAGTTGTCCAGTTGTAACAACAGTATTTAGTGTTTACCAAGCTCTGGGGGCAAGAAAGTACTCTAAGGACCCTAGCCTAAGTAAAGTGTAATCCTATATTCCGTATGTTTCCTCACACATACATATCCTCCGCATGCAGAATTATACCTGTCTGTACATAAGACACTCATGTATGCAATGCAGTATCATATGTACGGGCTTACCACCTACTTATGCACTTGTACCTCACAGCGCTAAGTCTGAAAGTTTAATTCATGGACAGGACCTGTGTGGGTTTTGTATGATTTTGTATGGCCTACTGTCCCAGGCCCGGGTGCTGCCCGCCCCCCCCCCTTCCAGGTAGGGACCCGGCACCATGTACTTCCGTGCAGCAAAGGGAATATAGGTGGAAAGCTTCCATGTCTGTTCCCTCTGTGGCAGCAGACCTGCTAAATTCCCTTAGATGCCGTAATTGGTGTCCAAGTGATTTCAGGCACGCCAGTCGGCCGCTCGGACGGTCAGTGTGACGTAATGACGTCACAACGTTGTCACATGGGGGCCCGGGACGTACAAAATCTGTCAGTCCCACGCCGGGCCATCTGATGGCAGTCCTGGCAGAGCACCTCTGTGCAGTGCTGTGGATACTGTGTGGCACCTTATAGATAAAAGTTATTCTTAAAATATGATATGAGATATGTTAATGCATCAGAAGACAATATTGGACGACTGCTTTAGGTCATGGTCCGGTCCAAATTGTTTTATTCCAGCAATACAGCTGTAAAAGGCTAAAACCTTTAAAGGGGGGTTTTAGTTTAAGGTAATTTGTCAACATGAATATCCAACAAGCAAGAACCAATATGTAGCTNATAAATGCTATAACTTAATCTTTTATTATGGTCATATCATAGATAATCATGGAATATAAATGGGAAATATCAGTATAATTAAAAATGAAATTAGATAAAAATATTTATTGAAATAACATTGTCCTGTTCTTTTGGAGCCTCTGTTACATATAAATACATGGAGGATAGATTCTCAGTTTTAAAATGGTTTATAGAAGTATGCAGAAAGATAAATAATTGGATCAGCGAGTGCAGTAAATGTTTGTATATTTGCATAAATAAAGCTTGTCTAAGCCCATGAGATGAAGATAAGGATTTATGTTGTGTACAGCACACTTTATGTAAGTAGGGGTAGCTGACATTAGGAATAATGTTATGCCCCTCTGATACGTCACATACAGGGAATACAGTGGCAGATANATAGTCATTTTTGCCCATTACTTATCATTTAGCATTGATACCCAAACAATTGAATTTGGGTCCTGATACATCCTCAATCATAGATATTTAGCATATAGTGGCCANTCCAGTGGAAAACATGAGCATGCAATAATATCAATAATACCTTTGCAAGTACAGCATATAGCTTACAGGCAGAATGCAAGTAAACTGTTTTGTTACCATATACGATGTGTGTTGTACACTGTAATCAGATCTGTAAATTGAGGTTCTGATTAATGAAAATATATGAAAATAGAAAATATTTGTTTATAAAAACACAACAAGTATATAGAAATTATTTTACATATGAGGAATACCNTGGCAGCAAGTGTTTTAATAGGGTCTTATACAGGAGGCAGAATGTCACTGCCGTGCAAATGATTTGATTTTGATTTTTTATGTCTGCATTAGACACAGGATCAGGTTCACTTGCTTTGGCATCATTTTACTGTATATTGACTGTATGTCTTCACCCTTCTCTCCTNAAACAAGCCCCTTGATATTGAAGAAAACTGTATTGTCTCTGGGGATAGGGCCCATGACTGAGCAGAACGAGAAGATGACATGTTTACATGCTGGCAGAGACTACAATGCTCATGGTGATGTGAATTTACACACAGAAAGATCAGCAAGTAAAAAATTATTTCAAACACAGACTATAGGCTATATAGGAGTGACCTGCACTAAATACACAAGAGGTACACCCTACAATACTGGGGTCCACAATCCCAGCTAATGAAGTTTAAGAAGCGAGTATTTCTGTAATATACGGCTCCATTGCCACTGGGAATTTAAATAAAACATGTACACACACACCAAATATTTCCTTCATATATATTTTTGAGTTATGGGGGGCTATAAGTATAAAGAATGAGAGATGGTAAATTTGAAATGTTACAGGAATAAACATTAACCGAATATATATTCCTATGAGTAAAACACAGCAGTAGATGGATTTAACCCTCCATGTTACCAGACCCAGTATAATACAGACAGGTAATATATGAGGGAGAAGAGAAATAATCTTTGCTTAGATTTTCTGAGCTGTGTACTTTCCACCTCAGCTCAGTGTTTAGACTGATTAGTGGCAGAGCGTGTCCTCAAAACTCAGCCCTGACAAATGAGGGCTATGATGTTTGTGAAATAGTTTAGATAACATGTAGCTTGAAATTGCAAAAACATTATGTGAAGCGTATTTTAATTTATTTGCTTGGCAATATAAATAATAAACTACAGTTATTACACAGAATAAAAAATAATAATTTTCATTATATAAATTAGAAATTTGGGTGGTAAATGTGGTAAATGATAAAATTCTAATAATAAAGATTCATTTATACCTTTAACTTAGCAAAACAATTTGCCCAGATCCCTTTATATTGCTGCACCTAACTCTGAATCACCTCCCAAAATTAGCTTGTTTGACAAAATGTAGCTGTAAATAGAAAAGGTATGGGAATAGATCCTAATATCTGAATGCAGCGATCCACTATTCTGTGAGAGAGAATAATAATAATAACACTGTAATATTAAACCGACCCCACTCTCAAGTGTCAAATTAGTTAGCTGCAAATTGCATTACTAACATGTCCACCTTTGAATAGTATACAATAGTATTATTGCCAGGCAGCAATGTGAAGGCAGTATTATTGTTGCTACAATGCAGTCAATTAGTTGGCAAATGTTGGGGGTATTCAGGCAGCATAGGTAAGGCAAGAAGCACTGTGTTCTATTACACTACATTTTACCTACATATGTAATATATTGGTACACCTCCTATTGCTCCTGCATACGCCAAATTCAATATTCAGTAAACAAAACTAAACCGTGCATCAGTATTGCACATAAGATGAAATAGTCACAAACCTGGTGTATATTGGTGTAAATAGAGACCACAGTTTCAAAAATTGTCCTCAAAAGTTACTAAAATGCAAAATGAAGATATAGGGAGAAGGCTCCTACTGTAGTTTACTAAAAATGCTGTATATAGGCTCAGATATATAAAAAGCCTGAGTGATGGCCGTGGGCCAAGGGGTCTCTGGTTTCTTAGAACAGGAAACATCACTTGGTCACTCTCTCCTCTGTTTTAGATTAACACAATACACGATTCTATTATTCTACATAAGAAACTTTTGGACCCAAGACGTTGTTTANTCCTATTTTCCCCCCAGAAAGCTATTTACAATACATGTGTAGCAGATATCTGAGCTACTGCAAACGTCAGTGATCTCAGCCACCCCCACACAACATGAAGCATACACAGGCATGTTAATGTTAATACTTACTGTAATCTCTGGTGGGTAATTGAAGTTGCTAACTCAGCATTAAAATAATGGCTTCCACACACTTATTTCTTTCACATGGGAAAAAAAGAAGGAATATTTGGCGCTCAAAGTAAAGGAGTGGGCTGCTATAGGAAATATATGACATCTTTAAATATTCATTGAACTTTTGAAATCTTGTGAAATCACTCAGTATACAATGGATGATGAGACATTTTGAGATTTCACTTATCATCGTAGTTTTCAATACATTACAAAGTTTTCAGTATGTTGGATCTGTATACTGAGAGTGTTCAAAGTGAAATCTTATATTTTTATGAATGTGAGGCTCATTACAAATGTCAGCCATACAGCTTACAACGTATAACATGCTGGTGGGTCTTCTAATGTATAACATGCTTGTGGCTCTTCTACCTTAAATTGTTGGGGTTTTTCTGTTAGGGGGGAAACCAACATTTCTCCCCCCCCACCCCCAAGTAAAATAGCCCAACATAAGTAAAGTAAAAACTGAAGTGTGTACAAAATAACATTGACGAGTGCAGGCCCAGAATGCATGGACATGCATGGACACAATAAATCAGAGCAGGCTTGCCAACTTTTGGTTTCTCCTGCCCGGCATGTCAATTATTTTCAATGAATTAAGGCTTTCAGCCCAGGTCCAAGGAGATTTGAAGACTCTCCCGGGAAATGGGGAGAAATGCCTGAAATCCACAAGTCTCCCAGATATTCTGCAACCCTGAAGACTGTTCTGGCCTCATTATCACTAAAGTTACAAATCCACACTAAAGGACATGTGTACACTAATATCCTTATTGTTATTATTACTACACTATAGTTANTAGAGTTTAAACATTTGGGAAAAAATATGTTCACTACATGTTAGTGAAGCTATTTCTCTGCCTTTGCCACTATACCAAGCACCAATGTCTACCTTTTGCAGTGCATGTGCAGATCCTGCCTCTAAGGAAGCGCTTACCTGAGAGTACCGCCATTTGTGACACTTGCTATGCTTTGGCTGCGGCAGATTTGGAAGAATTGCATTGAGATGCTTCAGAATCAGAGGCTCTACTTCTTCTTTCTCCTTTTCTAAGTGTTCTTGTCCGAACGGTATACTAGTATGGACAACTAGCGAGGGCCCAACTTCTGAAGACTCTAAAAGAGAATGTAATGTTCGTGAACATGTTTTAACATTAGATAAGGTGTTACCAGTTAACTGAATGTAACTACATATCCCATTGCATAGGCATTATGGAGGAATTCATTTTTTATGTTCCTTACAAAGGAGTTTAAANGTCATCACACCAGTGTAAACAGTGAAATATTTTACATAGAATAATATACTCTGTACCGGTGGCGTAAATTCAATCCAGGCGCCTGGAGGAGAAATAAATGTTCGTGCCCCTCTTATGCTGATTCTTAATAAAAAATTTAATATATAATAAAATAAAGGGCCAAATATTTAAAGTAACAAAATAACTGTATTCTGTGAAATTCTGTGAAATTGTATAGANATGGGCCATCATGGTAGTTATCTAGTTGAAGGGAAGTGGAGACATGGATATATTTCATTTAATATTTCAGATGTCCCCAGCACAAAGGACTGATTCAAATTCCCCCAACAAACGTTTTGTGTCAAACTCTATGGTAACAAGATAAAGATACTCCATCTATGACAATATGGGNCTGTTCTATACTAGGACAAATGGTACATGGAATAGTGGATTTTGGTGTATGTTTTCTTTGCATATACCCAATCNAGGGATTATATTTACTAAACTGCGGGAATGGACAAGAGGAGATGTTGCCCACAGCAACCAATCAGATTATAGCTTACATTCTACAGGANGTAAAATGAAANAATATAATGTAATTGGTTGCTATGGGCAACATCCCCACTTTTCAATCTCTGCTATGAGGCCCGGCATCCTAGGAGGCCCGCAGGCTCCCTAGGGCTCNCTGCAGTCCAGACTGTTTGCAGTATTACTGGCTGTGGGTTTACTTTAAGGGGGGATCCAGTCCGAGTGGGGTTTGGCCACTACATAATCTCCATCTTCCCTCCCACACTAATAAAAAAAGTGAAAAGTAAACAAAAATTACTACAGGGCACAGGATGGAGCAAGTAAGGGAAGCTGCTTACGGCAAAAACATCACCAACATGGGTAACCACTCACGCTGGTCACATGAACCTCTGATAAGTGTCAGATAAGTCGTCTGAATTAGTCAGCTGTAATATTAAACCCCTCCCACTTGCAAATGCAACCTGCGCCTTGAGATTGAGCAGACTGCGTACCGTACAGGTCGTAGAAATACATGAGCATTCATGAGAATGCAAAATCTAAATCTCCAATGTGATTGTGCGTAAAGAAAGGCATTCTAAGANGTCTGGACCATTCTTACATTTAAGGTTTGTATTTCGTATAAAATAGCTGAGGGATTTATACACTGTTGATACTAAAAGCATNGCAGACATTAAACATTGAAAGCACTCTACTAATATCTCTGAGTTGGACGGCTCAGAAAGTGATATTAACACAGCATGAAGAAATGTCCAGCAAGAGAGGGCATGTTCATGAATGCTGGCGGCTGCTCGTAGATCTGTAATCGCATCATATATTTGCAACATAAGACTAATAAATTGTCAGGGTAGAATTTCACATTTGGATCCAAGCAAATTCTGCTACAAGTGACCTCAGAAAACTTTATGGTCTATAGGTCTTTTGTGTTTAAAATAGAAGCAGTAATATAAAGCCTTTTGCAAAGTAAAACGTAAAAAACAAAAAAAAAATTATTTAATTTACTGGTACATATTATTTCTAAAGAATGTATTATTATTATTATTCTTATTTTCCCTTCCTGTAGATTGTAACATTTTGTAAACATGCTTAGTTGCTAATCTGGTGTGTGAGAATAAATACGAAAAACACTAAATCGGACACGATCCTGTATCTGGATTCATGTTTCGAGGTGGGATATTAAGNCAATAAAACATCAGTGCCATCCTAACGGGAAAGGTTTGGAAGTCTGTATAGTATATGTGCATGCTTTCTTTTCTGCTTCCCACCTGTCTGCTGTCAAAAAAAAAAGGTCCCCAGGACAGAACTCTGGATTAGTGTCCCATTTTCGAAAGTTTGGANCTGGTCCATAGTCTGCTACAATACCAATAAATATATCATGAAATACCTNAGCTATAGGGTGTGCCATGCGAGGGGAGTGTGTACAGAATTTAGGATAACATAACTTTGATTCCACTGCAGAGGAGTTCCAGTTGCAGAATGTGGATCTGGTCCTATTTTGTGCCATTTAAGTTAAGCAAAGGTAAATCCGATAAGCTCTTACTGGGCAGAAGATCATAGAGGTAATAGTACCCTTTGACTAAAACAATTAAAAACCATGTAGTAGATAAGATCACTTGGACTATATTTAGTAAGACATTAAAGACTGATAGTTCCCTATCACACCCATACAATACTGGTTTATTTTATGTAACCAGAGAATCTGATCATATGTAAGTTCAGTTTCAGCCATTGCTTTTGTATCAGCCCCTGATGATGACTAGTGACAGATTATTTATACTTACAGGCCTTATTATGCTTATAACTTCCCAAAAGTGTTGATAATATGTCTTTTCTATTCCCATACAAAAACTAGAGAAACTAATCTTTTGAAACTTTTTATTGTAAATGGAGAAACGCTATCGTTTATATTGCAAGTCCAAAGGATCAGTACACACTATTATTGTTAGGACCATAATAAATATGTCAATTTCTGCTGCTGCTTTGGCTAAAGCTGGTTAGGAATGATTCATGGGAGAGTAACACAATTACTGANTATAATTTACAGCATGTAACTTTTTGCTTATTTGTTTTTTACTGTAATATACATGGGTGCCTATAAATCTGTGGCATTTACTACCACTACAGTCGTTCAGACTGTATAATAGAATAATGTAACACAGAATAATGTAACTGCACCTTGATATTTTTCTATTTACATACATTTCTATTTATAGANTTATAAGCATCATTTTCAGAGTAAGCCCCTGTATACACTGCTGTCTTTTTTTTCTGTTGAGTATCAGGATTACTACCCATAAACCTTTGTTGCAATGGTGTGCTGCAATTACATGCGCATCCACAAGGTGGCTCTATGCATAAATATGAATGGGAATCTTTGCTCTGAAGGTCTTGGTTCTAAGGTTTTCTCCAGACTGCTGATTCTACTTCATCAGCATCACTCAACAGTGCAATTAGGGGATTATCGTGTGACTGGAGTGATAATCATCAGTGTGTACCCTGTTAAGATAACTGGATACCCAGAAGAACGCTATGTATACATTTGAACACCATGGGCTAGACATACTAAACATTGCGAATGAAATAGTAGAGATGTTGCCCATAGCTGACATTTTCTAGTATGTAATTGAAAATGAGAGGTAGTCTGATTGGTTGCTATGGGCAACATCTCCTCTTTTCCATTCCTGCAGTTTAGTAAATATGGGCCCATCAGAGGCTTCTGTATGGGATGGTAACAAACAAGGTATCAATAGATTTTGTGACAAAGTTGAATTGTGTGCTAACAGACCATAAGGTATATGATAAACTTGAAATGAGTCATCTAGACTTGTGGGCCATGTGTGGAACAGTTGGCCACATTGGAGGCTATTGCATAATCTCTTAAAAAGATGAAATAGAAGAAGAAGGAAATAAAATAATCGTAGCCATAACTGCAACAGAAAAACACAGCTGTGAAAGGGGCTCTCCTTTCTAATAGTACATCAACAAGTGCGTTCCAATTTCCACTCAGCCTCTGAACTTGTTGTTTTCATGGAATATTTAAATAAAAAGTGCTCTTAATATCCATGGCTGAAGCAAAAAATTGCTGTAAGCAGAACAAGAGTTCTAGCAGTTCCTTTCGGGCAGGAAGGCAGACAGGAATTAACAGATTTCGGCTGTTCCATTAATTTACTAGTTTCCTTGTTTTCCAATTGACTTTTGTTTCATTTAATATGCAAGGAAATGATATCAAAGGCCTATTTATCTCATTACCCCGTTTTCCATTACATACTAAGCCGCCAGAAATGCACAGCTCTAGTAGCAGCATTTATTTTGCAGATATTATACAGCGAGGGCTTCTCAATGAAATCTCATAATGAAATTGTAACTGTGTTCTATACAATGACCACTAACTTACATGAAAATCTAAAAAATTNAATAATTTCTCCTGTGTTTCTCCATGTGGATCAGTAAAGAAATAAAATCACAATGGATTAAGTCATTACATCTTAATACAATCCAATATTAGATATTGCTGACACAACGAACCAATTTGGGCTGAATCCAATGTAGGTTGTATATGCAATATATATTATGTTTATAGCATTCCTATGCCTGTATCTAACTAAAATCTGGACAAGGCTTACAATGAAATATGTGAATCAATTACTTATAAGCCTGAATCAGCATCATATGGAATATCTGAACAGCATCTGCAAAGGTGACAATTCAGAGCACATTAGCTGTCGAGCGCATATCTTGGTGAGNGCCTAGTTACAATTGTATCTTCTAAATGAACTCCCCTTGAAAGAACGGAATTTAGGTCAGTTACGTGTCCAGAGCCGCGTCTTAAGAACTACACTGGAGGAAGGTGTTATATGCAAATGATTTGTATTATAGGTCTTCAGACCACCCATAAGGCCTAAACCTGTACAGAGACCCAGCTCCATACTATTTAGTCCATGCCCCAGTTCTGGGCATGAGCAGTGTGAAGGCAGAGAAAGATGAAGAAAGAAGAAAGTTCAAAAAGCAAGTCTAGTATGAGAGGCAGGTCTTAAATGAATGGAAAAGCAAAATAGAACTTCCTACAAAAGTTTTTAAGAGCGAGATGGGAATGATCAGATTAGCAGGATGCTTGTAGGACTCAGAATAGGTAATGCAGGCCTAGGTAGGTACGCCATCATGGATGCAAAGCAGTTAGTGGTGCTGAATCGTAATGGGCAATACAGACAGACAGAATGAGTGTGGAAGAAAGACCTGCCAGCAAGATTACATTCTAAAGGAGATTGAGGATTGATACATAGAGGCAAGTACACACACACTAGGGACAATTTAGTCAGTGACCAGTTATCCTACCAGCATGTTTTTGGGGTATGGAAGAAACCGGAGCATCGGGAGGAAATCCACGCAGACATGGGAGAACATACAAATTCCACACAGATAAGGCCCTGTGCAGGAATTGAACTTATAACTATAGCGCTATGAGGCATAAGGGCTGTAAAGTGCTAGACAGTATGCAAAATATACAGTAAAAATAGTACTATTAATATTATCAGCAACATTATAAGAGAAAATGTGTACTACTACTACTAAGTACTAAGTAAATAAAGTGTATGTTTCACATTAGAAAGGGAATATTGTACACACTGCAAACAACACAGCAACGTGTTCTGCTTCTATTTGAAAGACTGGTTTATGAGGCGATTCGCTTTGCAACCACATTAATACCTGAATAAAAAGCGGATACGTTATCCTGTTTACCATCTACATTATAATGGTGATTTTCCTTTAACAGCTTAGAGGTTACCTCATCCGTCAATGGCTTTTTCCACAGCACAGGAACCTCACCCGAGAATTTAAACACCCAGGGCAATTAATTTGTCACTTAACTATGCATTTTCCAAAGATATAACCTCTAGATACTGTGAGGTAGTTAGATATTTATATACTGATGAAAATAATGAAGTCAGCGTTATATGCGCACAACTTATGTAGAACAAGTATATAAGAAATATAAAAGATAATTATTTAGATTTTGAAGTGCACTGAACTAAAACACTGTATCACATAGTGTCTACAGCCATACAATGAGCAATACTGACAGACAGAATGAGTGGGAAGGAGGGGCAATGCTGCAGGCTTACATTCTATAAGATTGCGGATTGATACCTAGGGGCATATACACATACACATGGACTAGGGACAATTTAGTCAGCTGCCAATTAACCAGAGGAAACCCATGCAAATTCCACACAGATAAGGTCCCATCTGCCAATCAAACTTACAACCTTAGCACTGCAAGGCATCAGTGCTATTCACTAAGCCAGCCAAGGTCTGTAAGGTCTGGTCCCATGGAGGGAGGTTGGAGAGACTATCCTGTCCCTTTCTACATTTTTCCTGTCTGCCTGCAGAGACGTAAGCAATACAATCTACGTCGCCTAGTATCCTACTGTGGTACTTTTGGTATTGAATTATGCTATATCCTTCTTCTCTTGTATTTGCTTGCTACTTGGTATGGGGAGTGTTGGTGGGAGATGTGGGAAGGGAATTTTTTTACGTGTATTGTAGGTCATGTAACCTTTGAAAATCAATACATATGACTGAAATAAAAAAAAAAAAAAATATGTCAGTGTAATACTATATATGTATTCTGTGTAATACTATATAACTAGTAATATATAGTGGTAAAGCAACTTCGGGAGGTGTGCAAATGACAGGTCTGATCTCACAACATTGAGAGTCTCGAAAACAGGACAAAATACACTGTAGTGAGATTCAATCCAAACACTACCTAGCTTCCCCCACAAATGGTCATAAACCCTGTCCATCTCTGCAGGCCACAAATTGGAGCAATCCTAAAGAAAGAGAGAGAGCTGGCAGGTATCTAATAGAATTATAGCCAAACCGCTCCTCATTGGAATAGACAGGTGCAGTAGAGCCCACTCAGACCATGCTCACATGCCTGGAGTTGATTAGCTACTATAGAAAATACAGGCAGCGGGGAAAATAGTGGCAGATGTACCCATGGTGCCAGTACGCTCTTTCCTCTGCTAGTATAGAGATAGCGGAGGGACAGATAAAGTTATAAAGAATGGAAGCACCACCTGCGTCCCAATCCTAACAAGCTGATTACCACCCACTCTCGGCTTATACTGGATAACCACGATAAGATACACAAAACAGTGTAGACTGGTGTAACGCCAATATACCACTAGCTTATATTACCAGGCTAAAGTATAGTATGCATATGTTCATTCAAAGCAGATCAAGTCACAGCTGGGAAACACTTATTAAACACTTATATATACTGTATATACTCGAGTATAAGCCTAGTTTTTTTTAGTTAGTTATTTTTTTGTGCTAAAAGTTCCCCCCTCGGCTTATACTCGAGTCACTGTCCTGTATGATGTCAATGTGTTATCCCATTTTTTTGAGGTGAAATTTGGCATCTCGGCTTATATTCGGGTCGGCTTATACTCGAGTATATATGGTATTTAAATATACAGACAGTTCTTCCCAATGTCTGTTCATCAGTCCTGAAATCCTTATAAGAGACTCCTTCCTTCCTCTTCNGTTTTTAGATCCTCTCGTATTGCGACCCCTTTTACTCTCCGACGGGGTACCTAGAGACCTAATGAGAAAGACTTGACCACAGAAACACTCACAGAGGAGGAAGGAAGGAGCCTGTTATAAGGATTTCAGGGCTGATGAACAGACAATTAGGATAAAGTGCCTTCAGGGGGGCCATAGTGATGGTTGCCCTTATGATGCCTCTTTTATTCCTTACCTGGCATTCTGACCAGCATCTTACTAGTGCACTAGTTATGTCTTAGTGCCTTTAAAGAGAACTTGTCCTCTATACTGTGGTAGTAGCCTTATTATGTGATGTAATAATATTAGGGGTAAGACATCCTATCAGTTAATAACACATTATTCATGACTAGTAAGGACTTTACTTTATTACTTTACTTTATTATGTAGCAGAACAATCTCACTAGTTGCTCGTAAATGAATTTGTTGCATGAAATCTATTTATTTTAAAAACTATGATAACCTATAGAGATTTTCTCCACTGTAATTTGAATTTTAAATGTTATGCTAGCTACCCCTTACTAACCCCTTGTGAATTACTTTTCATACCCCAATGGTATTACTAGTATAAAGTTAGAACCTGTATATTCTCTGGCGTCTCTTTTTCATTTCCATCTGAAAGCAATTACATGTATTAATATAACTGGCAGATGCCAAGCTTTTCCTTAGCAGAGGTAAAATGAAATCCCATTATATGGAGCAAAGTCCCAAAGCTCAGATTAGTATGTAAAGAGATATTTTCTGTCTGGTATTATTAACAAACAAAAATATGTTTCAAGAATGGAATCAACATTATTTTACTTTGCAAAGGCCGTAAACTCTGCCTTAAGAACATTTTATAGTATACGGCTGTGGTCATCGTCTCTGGCAGACATGTGGGTTCATCTGTGTTTTAGGCCACGCATCATGCCAGTACATCAATTGAATGTTTAAAGAATATTATCCAGTGGAATGATGGGCTCCTTATTGTCTCTGGCCTAGTGTGACATTGTATTTATTCCCTGAGGCCTGTAGCTAAATACATGTTCTCTTCAGCATGGCAGCACTCAATTAAGCAGCATATCTGATGATCCCCACCCTCCATTGTGCCTGTGTTTAAGAGGAATAATGGAATCACTGACCTACATTGCGTTTCTTATTATCAATGGAGATGAAGCGTATGCAGGGATTATCAGTGATGTACTTTGCAGCCCAGGGGACATCAATGTGTGTGCCAGCTTCATAAAACAGTCCCAAGGAATAGCGGGAGGAGTAGCTCACAGTTTCCAGTTGGCGCCTTTGGCTTTCCTTAATTACTGAAATAAAAAGGGGAGAAAGAAATAAATAGACATGGCAGCAGACATGGCAGCGAATCGGCTGTTTCTAAACTACATTTCCCATCATGCCTAGCAAGCCAGCTCTGGATTTAATCAACCAATTCATTTACAGTAGGTGAATAATTAACCTGTTGTATCTTGGCAGCAGTGATTAAGTATGCACGCTAAACACATCAGTTACTCACATTACACTTAATACATAGAGTTATATTGCATTCACTAAACAGATTAATAAAAGGCGTTATTTTTCATTATTTTATTCTTTTCAACAGAGATTTGAGTGGAAACAGATACAGGCTGGTGTAGGAATGTTGGAAACCAATGTTAAACCTCAATCCCAGCCACACCTTTTAATAAATCAGTTCCCTTTCAATGTGAGAAATGATTGTATTCAATTGCTGGACTTGTCAGAAGAAAGATAAAGCATAATGCAAGAGAAAGACTTCTCAATGCTGTGCACCAACAATCACCTCAATTTTATATGCTTGAGAAATGTATAGTTTTATTCACCTTACAATTTGATTTTGAGGCTGTATCTGCCCTATATTCCCCTTATGTTAATACAAGTAATTGCAATGTTCTTTGGTATGGTGACATTGCTTTACGTACACTACTTTTTTTTTTTTTTTTTTT